>JAGFMF010011405.1:436171-526235 GCA_019455555.1 Galemys pyrenaicus | reverse complement strand
GTCCCTCCCCAGCCGGCAGCAGGGATCGAACTCGTGCTGCAGTGGCTGCGGTTTGCTTCATAGTGCGTTGCTTAACCCACTGCGCCACCAGGGAGGCCCTACATGGAATATTTTATCCACTCCTTAACTTGATATACCCTTAAGCAAATTCAAATATATAATACTGTGTTGTTAATTATATTCACATTGTTGAATATTAGATATCCAGAACTTATACATTTTGCATGACTGAATTTTTTTTAAATATTTATTTTTGTTTATGCATACAAGAGCCAGGGCACAGGCCAAAGGGATGGGTAAGAGGACTCACCAGAGACAGAGTGGGGAAGAGAACAGGCAGATCGAACGGAACACACTGCTGAGGGGAGCAGCGGGCGAGACAGGAGAGGTCTGCTGTGCCATGCAGGTCCCTGCCCTGGCCGGAGATCGAACTCATGCTGCAGTGGCTGTGGAAGCCCCACAGTGCAGCGCTCAACCCCTTGTGCCCACAGGGAGGCCCATGACTGAAATTTTTTAACCCTTAATTTTTCTTCCCCTCACCCTAGCCAACCACTTATTTACAACCATGAGAATTTGGCCAAAACTTTTACTAAAATTTTCATAATTAGCAAGAAAAGTTCCCAAAGGAAAAAAAATAGGATCCTCTTTACAGTTACAGAGCATGAGGAATAACTGGTATCCATTAGTCTCTTTAGAAACCTGCACACAGAGACATATATTTACAGTTTCATAACCTCTAATGGACACAGCACTCTTTATTCCTTCTCTCCATTCTGAATATTCAAAGAACTGCCTCCTCCATCAGCCTCAAAACTTCTTGAAAGTTGGTATTATGCCTAAGTATTTGTACCCCTAGGATCTCTAGCTCATAGCAGAAATTCAATCCATGCCACCAGAACTATACATAGTAGAAATAAATATCATCAGCAATGTCTATAGCAAATGTTGCCAAGATTTTAGAGGAAGAGAGACTTTCTTGTTAAATGGATCCACATAGCATTTTTCAAGGTCTTGGGAAAAAAATGCAATTTGGAACTCCAGGTAGATAGACTCAAACAAGCAAAGATAACAAGACCATGATATAAAAGTTAAGGGCCTCCCTGGTGGCACAAGGGGTTGAGCACCACACTGTGGGGCTTCCATAGCCACTGCAGCATGAGTTCAATCCCTGGCCAGGGAGGGAGGGGACTCACGTGACACAACAGACCTCACCTGCCTCACCCAGCAGTGTATTTCAGTCCATCTGCCTGTTCTGTTCCTCACTCTGTCTCTGGTGAATCTTCTCACCCCCAGCACCTCTGGCCTGCACCCCAGCTCTTGGTATGCATAAATAAATAAAATCTTTAAAATAAATATATATAAGATAATATATATAAAAGTTAAAAAAAAAAGGTAACAAGGTCCCAAATGTTGGCACTTATGTGACATAGAAAAGAGAGGAAGGCATTTATGGTTGATAAGGCAAAAATAAAAACCAGGAATATGCCTGTGATGAGAGAAGATAACAGCAGAATATGGACTAGAGAGAAATATTACTACAATCCCTAAAAATGGAAATGGAGAGTTAGTTAGCCAAGTACTGAGGAGCAAGTTTGTGGAGGAAAAGAAGAGTGAATGAAGAATGATACTTTGTACAATTTTGCATTGAAAGGCAACAATTAAAAAGCAGCTTGAGATTATATTAAGTAGGACACAAAATTCTTACATGCACCAAGAAAAGTAGTGGAGTACAGTGGGTGAGAGCATGATTGTAGTACCTGGCTACTGAGTTTAAATCTTAGCTCAGCTATTTATTATCAATGTGATCTTGAGGAACTTATTTAAACTCCCTATGTCCCATTTCTGATATAGCTTGCATGGCTGTTGTCAAGAACAAGTGAACTAATAAGTGTAAAGAAATACAATACCAGTCATAGTAACCACTTAATAAATGCTAGCTAGCTGACTATAGAAGACAGAATATATATGTGGAAATATATATATATATATATATATATAAAGATGAGCCTCAAGAAAATGAAGAAAAGTCAAAAACCCTGCCTGCTAAAATTCAAAAATCAAAGCTTTTATTGCACAACCTGATTCTTTTTGAGTGAGGGAAAATATCCTTAAAACTCATCGAGTTAACTCCTTTACACACATGCAGACATATACAATATGTACGCATGCACATGCACAGTATATGCACAGACATGTTTCTCCATAAAATGCAGAAGGAAACCTGAAGCTCAGAAAGAATAAGCAATGTGGTTCCAGGTCACTATGGTTAATAGCAAGGCAAGATGAGGTATCTTGGTTCCCAGTCCAGGGTACAGCAATCATCTCATTGAAAATGCTGTACAGATGACACAGCTAGTTGATCAAAATCTGATTTGATTTGCCAAAAAAAAAAAGGGGGGGGGGGGGCTGGGGAGGCCAGAGAAGCTAAGAGGGGAAGGTGACTAAAAACCATCTACATTTAACTGGCTTCCTAACTCTCAATTTCAATTNAAAAAAAAAAGGGGGGGGGGGGGGGGGGGGGGAGGCCAGAGAAGCTAAGAGGGGAAGGTGACTAAAAACCATCTACATTTAACTGGCTTCCTAACTCTCAATTTCAATTCTCCAGCATTTTAATTTACATTTTGAAATGAGTTAAGAGACAGTGGTCTCTAGAAACAACCCACATAGTATCCAAATCTGCAACACGATATTATATAATCATAATCATACCCCAAAATGTACATTTGAGAATAATGTCTCAAAGAAAATGAAAAAAGTAGAAAAACCAACAACACACACAAAATATCCTGTGGAATGATAAAAATAAAATATTGGTTGAACTTTTAATTTTCCACTTTCAAATTTTATCAAATGATATAATTTTGGTGTGACCAAATTTTGTTTTGTACTTAGAAATTCTCTGCTGTCTATGGAAAGCCAGATGAGAATGCCTCAGTTAGAGATGGAGATGTATTATTCTCAGATATACTAAACAAAATTTGGTTACCCAAATGGTCAGATTATGTTTCTGATTAAGCAACTTTCTGCTTAAATATAGGAGTTAAACCAGCAACAGATTACCAGTGGTTTCTATTGTTCGGTTCTTCACAAAGGAACAATTATTTGAGAAACCAGGGATGGAGACAAGAAAGGAAGTCTGTTTTTAGAATAATATAAAGGGACTTAATTTGTAGTTTTCAGAGAAAAGAAGAATCAAATGAAAATAAAATTGGTGTTCTGGGTTCAGGGACCTAAACAGGCCCAACATAAAAAAGAAAGAAGTAGATTATAGAAATATGAAACTATCATCATTTCAGTTGCACACTTGAAAAAAAAAACAGGGGAAAATGTCTAAAATAGGACATTTATTTGGCCTGCCCGCTGAAAATTGATCTGTTCATTATGCTTTCAGTCAAGGGTTGATTTGTAAATACTAGGTAGAGTTTTGCTCCATGAGTTTAACAGCTTTTTCCTACAATCAGGGAACCTTTTTCAGAGGGTGGGAAGCAAGAAAAAGAATACATGAAAGATTTTTTAATGATAACAAAGACAAAGATCTCTGGGTCTATCTCTAAAATTCTTATCAGAAGAATGTAGCAAAGTTCTGGATCAAAGTTTACCACTCAATAAATCCTTTTCACTCATTCACCTAAATCAAGTGAGATGAATCATTGTCCTTAGCTAACCATTGGTTATAAATTATTCTGGGTCTGAACCATGAAATTTGATGCTTCAGTTTCTCTACCAATAAAAATAAAAACCTATAATGACAATGCTTGTAAATGTTAAATGGAATTGTCAAGGAGGAAAAAATTTGTACCCTCTAAATGGCATCCTTTAAAAATAAGGCATATGGAAGCCTCTTCAAAAAGCAAGGTCACTGGATCAATCCTATGATTTTATTGTCTTCAAAAAGCAAGGTCACTGGATCAATCCTATGATTTTTTTTTAACGTTAAAATTCCCAGTGTTTGTAATAGTGTAGGTTTCTTGCCCCACCCTATGGAAGGATGGAACTGGGCAGAAAGGTAAAACTAGGAGTATAACAGTGTGAAGCTAAAATGAACTGGGAAAAGGGACTGAAAGAAGTAGCAGGAGAAACAGAGAGATGGAGGAGAAAGAAGACTGGAGAGGCACATGGAGCAGAGAGACATGTGAAGAAACTGCTCTTGCTTCTTGGCCTTGGCCTTGTACTTGGGCAACACGGAAGGAGACACTTGGGAGAGACAGAGATATGGGTGAGCCTTTGTCTTGATTTTGACTTTTTACTTCCAGACCTATCTGGCCTCTTCTGCCCCTTTCCTATGGGTCCCCACGAGAAGGTGCCCCAGATTTGTGGCAGGCTTTCCTGCCCCAGTGTCCCTGCTTTGGGTCAACCCTGTTATAGCTGGGCATTTGCCCATGAGGGGATGGGTAACTTTGGGTGCTTGATTTGGAAACTATATTTTTTCTTTATCCTCTTTCTATTGCACATTAACTGTATTAAAGTTCTTTTCTATTGGAGGTTTTACGTATTATATTTTGTTTTGATGCAGTGGATGTTTCCTATGTGATATGTTTGTGGTTAGTATCTTACAGAAAAAATTGAAATATGGAGGTTCAACTTTTTTTAAATTAATGTAGCCATTTCAAGATGACGTATTCACATGCATTTGTACCTCCTTCTCCCTGAGTTTGCATCCACATGTTAGTAAAAAAAAAAAAAATACTTCTATAACAGTGGAGTAAGCACCTCCAAAGATCTACTCCTTCATAAAAGCAACAAGAACAATGGAAGGTCAACATCAACATTTGCAAACTCTGGAAATTAACCAAAGGCCTGCCACAATGTTCAGAGGAATATTACTGTTGAAAATAGGGAGTTTTAACATGTTCTAGCCTCATTCCCTTCTGCCTTGCTCTGCAACACACTTTAAAACCAGCAACCTCAAAACTATGATTGTTATGAAGAATCAGTCTTGAGGTCATTAGAAGGGACAGACGGGAGCTCCTCAAGGAGCATCTTCAGAAAAGTTTTGCTGTTTAACTACCTGGTAACTCTGAAAAAGCTCCAGTCATATGATTTGGTCTGACTCAGATTTCACACAGTACGAAATAAAAAATTAAATAGTAATCTCCTTCCATATTGCCCAAGTACAAGTCCAAGGCCAAGAAGCAAGTAAACATTTGTCAAAAATAATCAATGGTAACAGCTTAACATTGCAATGATAGAAAGCAGCAATACCAGTTGGGCAAAACAAAGACAATCTGGATATGCTGTTCCCATAGCAGACAGAGCCTCAACATATTGAAAAGCCTCAACATATTCCTGGAGATCTAGAAAGCCACATATATGTGTGAGTCTGTAGACATGCCCAGGAGAGATCTGAGAAAGACCTAAACTCTCCCTCCAGGCCAATGCATTGATGGTGCATCCCAAGACAGAGCTCCTCAGCAAGGAGTGGGAGGGTTTCTGACCCAAAACATATAAGGAAATCTCTGTCCAATACTAACTGACCACGTAGTTCATACAGCAGTGGTTTCAGTGACCTCAGATGCAATGAATACAGACTGCAGGATTAGTCAAGAACAATCACAAAAAATAAAACAAGAAGCATGGGAGAAAGAAGAATATGATTTCTAGGTTACCAAATTCCATTATTTCAATGGCTTAGTTAAAAAAAAAAGAAAGAAAAGACACATGTACAAAGTTTGGAAGGTATGGTCCACGTAAGGGAAAAAGCAGTCAATAAGAACTATCCCAGAGAACACTAGATGTTCTACTTACTCATCAAAAATCTTAAATTAGCTATTACAACTGTTTCTAAGAACAAAAGGAAAAACTATATCCAAAAAATTAAAAGTATAAGAACAACATCTTACAAAACAAATAATATAAAAGAGGAAAGTATATACATTAAATGAAACCTAAGAGACATATGAATTAATTGCAGTTTATGGATTGCAATTAGAAGTCTGAAAAAACTGCAGTTTCTTCACATGATTATTGAGACATGACTATAAAATAAGTTTCCTGTGTGATATGTTTGTGGTTAGTATCTTACAGAAGAAATTGAAATATGGAGGTTCAACTTTTTTTCATGTGAAAAAATTGCAGTTTATGGACTGTAATTAGAAGTCTGAAAAAAACACAGGCAAACAAAAAAGTGAAGAAATCAGAGAAATTTTAAACACACACTTGTGCCCCAGATATTTGGAGATATTCAGAAATTACTCGATATGGTTGATGATTTTTATGGGTAAACGGGTATCACATTTTGGATTTGCTTCAAAATAATTCAGTTGAGGGGACAGTGGAGGTTCAGGTGAAAAAGACTGGCAATAAATTGATCATTGCTGAGGTTCACGAATGCATGTAGGTTCATTATACTGTTTACTTTTTTTTGCATTTGGAATTTCCCATGACAAAAACTTTTAAATTAGTTGTTTAATTTTAAAAGTGTCTTCCAGCAAAAAAGGGGGGCCTCCTAGGATGCAAACCATTTACTAAACAGATCATTGGAAATTTCATATCTCCCAGGGTAGAAAGAAGACTCTTAAATCTTGCAGAGAAGAGAGAAAAAAAAAGTGCTTGCCTGTAAATAAGTATTAGACTGACATCATGAATGTTTGAAGATGATGAAGCATGACTGAAAAAGTCCTGGAGAAAAGTTATTTTAAACTGAGAATTCTCTATTCTGCCAGAAGATCTGCAAACTATGAAAGTACAGTTTGCAAAAACTTACAAACTTTAGTCATCATTAACTCTTTCTTGGAATGTTGCTTGTGCATGCATGAAGCAAACTAAGAATGAAAATCAAGAAAGACAGAGGGTGACATAAAAAGGTAGCTGTGTCTTCAAAAGTGAAAATGTGCTAAATCCCAAGCAGTAGGAGAAATTAGTAGAAGTATTAGAAAAAAATTACGTTCCTTCTGCTAACGAGAAACATTTTTTTAAAAACTACCAAAGATGAAAATAATTTACAAAGTATGAAAAACTTTATCCTCACAAAATATATATTTAAATAATAAAATACCCTTTTTTTCACCATTCAGATTTTCAGAAAGATGTGTAGAATAATAATATCCAGTGAGGCTTGGTAGGTAGAATAACAGTCCCTCGCCCCAAGTTACCCACACCCTCACCCTCAGAATCTGTGACCATGTTATTTTATGTGGCAGCAGAGACTGCAGTTGCGATTAAGGGTACAAACCTTGAGATGGGAAGATGATCTTGATTATCTGGGTGGGTCCCGTCTGATAACAGGAGCCCTTGAAGGTAGAGACATTTTCTAGGTTTGAACCCGGGACCACACAGTGTGGGCAATAGGGCAGGGCCACTTCTTTCTCACTGCAGCAGAAAGAGGCTCAGAAGTTGCTCCTGCGAGCAACCGGCCCTGGCGCTTCAGCTGGGTTTTAGTGGGAAGCGCAAGGGAAGCCCTGAGCAGGGAGTTTCTCACTGGCTGCCCAGAGCACAGCCTCTGGTCTGCACCCAGGCCATCCTACAGTCCCCAAACAGTTGCACCCAGGTCTGGCACAGGAGGGGCTGCCTGGAGCTGGCCTTTTCATATTTGGCGCCTGGATCCTATAATGAACCAATGAGGCGCAAGCAAAATGAACCAATCCCGTTCATGAGCTCATTAGTTAATTGTTCAGTGCCAGGTGGACTGATTGGCCAATATAGGGCCAATCGTGCGCTTAGAATTGAAAATAGCCTAGTCAGGCAGATATCAACTAAGATGAGGAGCACCGGAGGACCCCCAAAATCCTGCCTGTTCTAGATGGCTTCTGTCATCTGCAGCATCAAGACATTTAACATGTAAGACCTTCAATAGAAAATAATACAGTTAGTGTGTAATAGAGAGAAGAGAAAGGATATAGTTAAGATAGTTCACCACAGGCCTCCATAGTGGCACAAAGGGTTAAGCACCACACTATGAAGCATTGGCAGCCACTGCAGCATGAATTAGATCCCTGGCCAGGGCGGTGACACACATGGCACAGCAGACTTCACCTGCTGCTCCCCTCAGCAGTGTATTTTATTCAGTCTGCCTGTTCTGCACCTCACTCTGTCTCTGGTGAATCCTCTCACCCCACACCTCTGGCCTGTACCCCAGTTCTTCTATAAATAAATATTTTTTTTAAAAAAGATAATTGAAGTTTTAAAAAATAAAAAAAAAGATAATTCACCATGAAACACCCAAAGTTACCCATCCCCTTACTGATAAATGCCCAGTCAAACAGGATTAACCCAAAGAGAGGGGGTTGGGGGTAAAGGTCTGAAAGCTTGCCACAAGTCTAAGGCGACTTCTGGTGAGGACTCATAGGAAAGAGGCTGAAGGGGCCAGGCCAGTCTGGAAGGAAAAGAGCAAAACAAAAATCAAAGTCTAGATAAAGGCTGCCTTGTCAGCCTTCTAACAGGTCTCTCACACACGTCTCTGTCTCTTTCAAAGGTCTCTTTCCACATCCCCCAAATCCCTGGTATCAGTCCAAGGCCAAAAAGCATTAATAGATTCTTCTTCACCTGTCTCTCTGCTCCAGGTGCCTCCTCCAGGTTTTCTCTTCATCCTCTTTTGTTTTTCTCTCCCCTCCAGGTCTTTTTTAGCTTCTCCTCCAGGCCCAACTCCATCCTTGCTTAGGGTGGGGCTGGGAACCTGGAACCTCCCCTTTCTCTGGAGATTACACTGTTATAGATTTGATCAGAGATTCAAATCCAAAGGCAGAAGAAACAGTTAGAAGAGGTCAGTGCAGGAAGAATTTAACATCCCACTCTAGGTTCTGAAAAGAAGGAGCCATGTGCAAGGACCAGGAAGAGGCCTCCAGGAAGTGCGGGAAGTCCAGCTCAGAGCCTGCAAGAAAGCAGAGAGGACCTCAGCCCTTTAGCTGTGAAACTGTCACCTGAGAGAGCAAGGACTTGGATTCTGCTCTGGAACCTGTAGGAAGGAATGCAGAACAACAATCTCATTTTAGCCCAGAGAGATCAAGATTGGACATCTGATGGAAGAAATCAGATCTTAAATGTGTATCGTTTTAGCCACAAAGTCTGTGGTAATTTATTACAACAACAATGGAAAATTAATATAGTTGGTAGAAGCATAAATTGGTAAAATCTTATAGAAAAGCAATATAAAAATATGTGATCAGAACTTGAAGAATATTTATATCCTTTAACCAAATAATTCTACTTCTGGGATCCATTCTTAGGAAATAGTTATAAATATGGAAAACCTCTTAAATTCATACCCACAGCATTATTTATAGCAGCAAAGTGCTAGAAGAAAAACATTAATACTCAACACTAAGGGAAAGGTTAAACTAACAAACCCACCTGAAGAAATATCAGTAAATGAACTTAAGGTTTATATATATTAAGTAACAATGTGAGAACTGCTTATGCTTTAGTGTTAAAGATATTAAATACATAGAAAAATATGAGAGAAAATGCACAAAACTTTAGTAGTAGTTGTATTAAAGAAGAGATGGCTTTAAGTATACTTTCTATGTCTCTGCCATTTCCAAGTTTCTCTTAGTGAGTTTGGATTCTATGAGCCTTCTGGGATGGGGCAGAAGGTTTGGGTTTGGATGATTTAGCGTCTCTCCAGAGCTGATCTGTGGGCTTTCACTCAATACGTCTAACTCAGACCTGGCAGTAAGGATAGTAAATTAGGCAGTTCCCGCTACAGAATAAATGTAAAGAAAACCAGTAAGGTCTCCGGGCATTTCACAAAACTGAGATAGATGAGCTCTTCTTGACTTGGCAACTCCTAAGGAAATGAATCAACTTCTTTCAAAAGCAGTAAAGAACTAGGGATAAAAAACCCACAGATTGCTTCAGTTTAAAGTATAGATGTGCCCTTCCATGGTGGGGAGGAGGGAGGGAGATGGTTGAGGGCAGATAAGAGCACAAGGGACTGAGGTGATGGTGCACTGGTGAAATGGTGGTGGGAAATCCATGGGGACCACAACATGCCACACATATGTGTGTATATGTATGCCATACATGTTTCGTATATGTCATATATGTATATATAGATGTCATATATGTATATATAAAGAAGGAAAGAAAATTGAAAATGAAAAAATTAATAAAAATAAAATCTAAAAAAAATAAAGTGTAGCTGTGCTTTGTACTTTTCCTTTTGATAATTCTTGCTTGGGAATAATTTTAGGTTTATACACTTACAAAGATAGTACAGAGCCTGCCTGTGTGACCTCACTCTGTTATTCCTGTCCTGAGCGCCTTTGTCAAAATGAAGACACTGACATTGGAATGTTAGGAACTACATTCTAGATTTATTTGGGTTTCACTCTTTTCTCCATCAGTATCCCACTCAGGCTGCCACGCTGCGTGTCATCGTCGTGATGCTCTTGTCTCTTCTGTCTGTAACAGGTTCCACCTTCCTTGGTTTTCCTGTCTTTCTCAACCTTAGAATGTCTGGGTTCATTGGATGTTTTTCTCATGATTACACCAGGTTGTAAGTTTTGGGCAAAAGTATATCGCAGAGGTGATGTCACTGTTCTGGTGGCACCAGGCGACATCCACATGAAATCATGGTGATGTTGACCTTCATCCTTTGATCAAGGTGATGTTTGCTCTAACCTTTGGAAGAGAGTCACTAAGTCCAGCCCACCCTCAGTGGGCTGTGGGTGGTAATTAATCACCACCTCCTGAGGGAAGGAGTAGCTACTTTATTTGGAATTTTTCTTGAAGATTTGCCAGTTCCCCCCTCCCATTTATTGACTAATCTATTTATTCACATCACTATGGACTCATGACTAGTGATTTCATACCGCCAGTTATAATTCAATACCATACTACTTTCTTACTCAATTTTCTCTATCCGTTACCACCAGGGGTGCCCCATTCTTGTGGCTATAAACACCTTTCCTTATTTTTCTATACAAGATGCTTTAGGCTCATTCATGTTTTCATTTACCTGATCAGAGAACCAGCTGTTTTTCCCAGGAAGCCCTAGTGAATGGTATTTAGCAACCAGACTATCACTGGGTATGTTTATTACTACTGGGCTACAGTACTTCTATAAATTTCAATTATTTTATTTTTGTTTATTGCTAAAAATAATGCTAATCTTTGTCTCAATTCTAGGATACACAAACTTCTTATAGCAATTCAAATCCCTGCAGTTGCTGTTGAGAAATACATTTTTAATATATATTTACCTGAGTACAATATACTTACCATTTCTTCCAAGGTCACCACCACTATGCAAACCATTCATATTTCTTTCTTTTTTAAGTTGTATTTATTTATGCATACAAGAGCCAGGGTACAGACCAGAGTCTCAGAGGAGAGGTGAGAGGATTCACCAGAGACAGAGTGGGGAGCAGAACAGGCAGGTCAACTGAAATACACTGCTGAGGGGAGCACTGGGCAGAGCAGAAGAGGGCTGCTGTGCTATGTGGGTCCCCTCCCTGGCTGGGGATGGAACTCATGCTGCTACGCCATGGATGCTTCACAGTGTGGCGCTCAACCCCTTGCGCCACCAGGGAGGCCCCATTTGTATTTCTTCGCAGAGAAACTTCATTTTAAATTTTCTTCAGAAAATGGCATATGATATTCTTCAGTTATAATTCACTGCTAGTTCTTGTCTGAGTCAAACTGTCCTCATTCAGCTAATGTTTTTTAAAAAACAGACTAATTTTATTATACTTTCTTTTTTCTTTCTTTTTTTCCCTGATCCCTTATTTGAAGCACAAGGGACTAAGGTGATGGTATACAAGTAGATTGGTGGTGGAAATTTCACAAGGAGTATACCTGAGATGAGAAAGCAAACATGTACAAAAATGAACAATGATGTAAAAAGTATGTAAAATAATAAAACAGGTTAATTTTACCACTAAATGAAGAGACCACAAAGAGAAAAGTTCTTATTTTTGTCTTGTTTTGTTTCAGTATGGGAAACAAAAATCAAACACCCCACTATACCATTACCGCTCACACCTAGAATCTCATCTGAACTTTAACTGAGGGAGTCACGGTTCTTTGGCCCTCAGTTACCTCATTTATAAAATTAAGTGCATTTATAAAACTTGTGCTCTTTTAGGCTTCCCGCAGGTGACAGTGATGACACCGGAGATGGGGTTCAGTGGGCTGTAGTAGGACCCCTCTGGAAATGCTGAGCTGGAGTGGAAAGAGGCTTGTGGTGCCCCTGTGCTGGCATATGTATAAACAACTCTCCAGCACCCCAGAACCTCTGGTTCCCAGTCTCCTACACTGGGGAGCTTCTGCCTGAGCATTTGAAACTGCTGCCCTCTACTGCACAGAAATAAGCAAATGTCTCTGGTCACCCCGGGGAACAGCCCCAGGGAGGTAGCTGACTCACAGGAACAGCTTAAAACACAATTAGAAAATAATGAAATCTGGAGCCATAAAAATCTGCTGAAGCAAATACATCTAAATTTTGCTTACTCCAGGCCCCCAACAGCGGAACAAATTAAGGTAGAATAAGCAATGGGGCTAAGGGCTGCTGCCACATTCCAAAGGGATCCAGACAGTTCCAGAAACAAGCCCTCTGGAGTGTCACTGTTGGAAAGACAACAAAATAAGGATAAAAGGATAAAAAAACAGGCAAAATAGTTCTTTACTGACAGATACTAGATAAAGGGTATTATGGTCCTTTAATTTGACCACCATTTAGATACCCTCATTCCTCTAATTGCTAATACACCCAATAAACAAAACAACTAGTCTTGCAAATTTGCTCTCTGCAGAGGTCAACTTTTCAAATTCCACCTGCTATCCAAAGTATAAATCATAGTCTGTGGTTGTTTTCATCTCACCACCCCCGCCCCAGAAGTAAATTATCGAGATTCCCCATTCATTTCCCAACAACTCAATAAATAGGATTGGATAGAATTTAGTGTCCTCAGGCCCTTGACTGTATGTACAAAGACTTCTTGAGCCATGGCAAATACTGCCAAATGAACCTCCCCTCAGTATGTCTTTTATAAGCAGTGGATAGATATGTGCCGAGAATATAATAAAGGGAGGTGAAAGAGTATGAGAAAAACTCTTCCACTAAAACTAATATACTTAGCTAAATATAGCCCCATTCTACTCTCAAATGTTAATTGGCTATTCCCAGAATTGCTCTTTGCTATTCCCTGCAAACACACACACACACACACTTGCCTATAAAGAGGAAATGTAGCCTAGGCTGAAAAGCAGTAAATAATTGGCTTGGGCTGGTGTTGCATAACGTGATTCCCGATTGTAGAGTATCCTTCTTTGATACTGGAGGTAGAAAGAAACAGCCTCTTACCAAGATGCTTTTCATTAGACCTGCTAATTGCAAAGCTTACTAAAAACAATTGCTCTCCCTTTGTTCATAGCATTTCTGAAACATTCCTCTCTGATCTTCATAGCTTAAGAACTGCAACACCTAATTATCTCATTTCTTTATTCTTCCAAAAGTTAAAGCTACAGCTGGTGAAGTCAGTAATTTTCAGAATGCTGTTGGGATGAAGAGAAGGCATGCTAGGATAGTGACAGTAGGATAGCACAGTGATTAAAAGCAGTACCTTAGAGTCAGAGAGACTTGTAGTTTAGTCTTGTAAAGTCCCCTACTAAGTTATGGAATCTTAGGTAAACTTTTTAAACTTTCTCTTTGATCAGTGAATTACTTTTAATTGTATTTTACAACTTCAAAATACATAGAATAAGATACCTATTTTTTCATTTAATTGAGCTATAATATCAAATAATACAGTAAACAAATGTTACGTGTTCAGCTGGATGAATTTTTACTAATATATAGACTATCTGTAACTACTGCTGGTCTCAATATAGAATAGTTCCATCACTCAGCAGCCTCCTTTGTGCTCCAAGCTCAGTAGGTAATTTTTACCATAACTATTACTTTTCTCACATTTTTCTCCATAGATTCATTTTGCTAACCCTTGATATTCACATAGGTGAAATAGTATATAGTATGTGTTCTTTTGTGTCTGGTTTCTTTCCCACTACATTATTGCTAGGCACTACACTAGATTTACGTTCTACTTTCAAGAAATTGCCAAATTGTTTCCAACACAGCAGTGCCCTTTTATATTGGCACAGCAATGTGTGAGCGTTGCACATCCTTGCTAACTGAGGTATGGTCAGTCTTTCATTCCAATAGGCATGTCATGTGCGTCTTCACTATGGCTCCTCACTATGGCTTTAGTTTCCATTTCCCTGTTTACTAAGATATTGAGCATCTTTTCATGTGCTTGTTTGCTAACAATATATTTCCCCTAGTGAAATATCTGTTCATATCTTGTCCATTTTTTAAAATTAGATTGATGTTTTATTTATGAGTTTTGAGAGTTCTGGTGTAGTCTGGTGACCCAAGAAAGCTTTGTGATTCAAGTTCAAAGGCCATCTACATGCAGAGTTTTATCTTGCTTGTGGGGGAAGGGTGGGGAGAGCCAGTCTTTGTTCCACTAAGGCCTTCAACTGACTAGATAAAGCCCACCTACATTAGCAAGGAACATCTAGCTTTGCTTCAAGTCAAAAGATTTAAATGTTAATCTACACAAAAACACCCTCACAGAAATATCCAGAAGTTTTTCCAAAACAAACAAAACATATTTTCAAGCTCAGTCTTTTAAAAGGACTTAGAACCTCTAGCAATAAAGACCCCACTGCCTTAATAATGCCTAAATTTCTTTTTCCATTAAAAAAAAGATGACTTTCTTTGCCAAGTTGGACTCATTTCTTTGCCAAGTTGCCAAGGTATCAAGTAGTGCCTAGCACAGATACCTCTTCCTTCATATTTTGTAGTCACCTTTCAAGGTAACCATCATATATCTGTTGGACTTATCCAGCTCTAGCTTGTACTGGGAGTTTGCAGAGAGGAGTATGGGCACAATTCCTAGAAACTGACTCCCAGCACATGCCCTAATTATACTCCCATTTACATCCCAGAGAGGACTGGACCTTTCTAGAACATGATCTCATCTGTCCTTTAATCCAAGAATGCAAGCTTAATTCCACAAGTAAATTTAAATTTAAATTTACCAATCTAAATTTTCATTGCAAATATTTCCCATTTGTCCGAAAAATAAATGTGTCACAATAAACAAACTAATGAATACATTTTATAAAGTACCAGGTATTCTGGGCAGGGTGAGGATGGGGGAATCTGTCTCAGGTTAGTCTGGAAATGTTTGAGTTGGTCCTAAAACATCATATCACACCAGAAAGCAAAGCAGTCTCACAAAAATACTGGAGTTATGTCAGAAGAGCACAGAAGCCAATTTGAGGGGACTAACTGTTCAAAACAAATAATGAGTGTAATTGACGGAGACACATCAGACATGTTTTTTAAAATACACGATTTTGTAATGTTCATGATTGGGTAGGGCTTCACTGATCACTCATGGAGAGGGCACTGTTCTGGAAACTGATGAAGGGAAAGATTCAAGCATTTCTCCTGCTTTCATCTTATTAGGTGATCAAATAATTGAGGAAAGCCTTTCTTAATAAAGAATGCCTGCTAACAAAAAGAAATGGTAGGAAAATCCCCATTTTCAGCCATTACAAAGCAGTCTAGGAAACAAGAGCTGCTAAAAGAGTAAATGAAAGGTCAGTCTTTTTAAAGGGCTTAGAACCTGTAGCAGTAAACAACCCCACTGCTCTAATAGTGCCTAAAGAGGACTTTCTAATGCTGATCAGGCTGATGACACCTAGACAAAAAGCCTTCAATATTAATGTCTCAAAGAGAAAGGCAATAATGTGCCTCTAAGAAAATGCAACAGAAGCATTCAACACCATCTATGGAGGATATTACAAAAAAAAAAATTAGCCTGAATCTGATCAAGCCTCAGCTACAACTAGTTTTCAGGAAATATGGAGAATGCAATGAAATCCAAAATCTATAAAATTATACTGGAAAAATAACCTTTTGTTTTTACATCAAATCAATATAATGAAGACCTATATAGATTAAAAAACATTTAGGAGACATAATGCCAATAAATGGACATTAGAACTTGACTTGAATAAACCATTATTCAAAAGCTATCTGAGACACTGGGGATACTTGAACAGTGGCTGGACATTAGATAAGGCTGCTATCATGAAAAGATTAGTTTATAATTTATTTACTATAAATAAATTAGGTAGTTTATAGTTCTTGAGGCTCAGAAGTCTAAGATCAACACTCTTGTAAGTTCAGTGTCTGGTACCTCCTAGTTCATAGACGGCTGTCTTCTGTGTCCTCACATGATAGAAGGGGAGGAAGCTCTGAAGGTCTCTTTCAGAAGGATCAGTTCCCATCCATGTGGTTCCACCCTCATGACTCAATCACCTCCCAAGGACTCCCACCTCCTAACAGCATCATATTGGGGGTTAGCATTTCAACATGTAAACTGGAAGTGTCACAAATTCAGTCTATGGCAGTTCATATGAAGCAATTAAGATTTTTAAAGTATTGTGAAATACTTTATATATATCAAATAAAAAAATACAATTGTACCTTTAAGTGTATACTTAAGTATTACATCCAACATGGAAGACTTCAGAGTAATTCAGTGGGGGTAGGAGGTGGGAATTAAATGCTACAGGATTAACCAATGCTAACTATTACAAACTAAATAACAGGGTTTCCTTATTCTGTTCTCTGCTATTCTGTATGTTTGAAAGTCACTTTTTTTCCCTATAACCACAAACAAGTCATCAATACCACTTTTTTTATAATCACAAATCAGGCAATGAGAATTCAGGGCAGGAAAGTATATAATGCTAAAGCTGGCACCAGAGCTTGAGGTCACACCAAAGATGACTTCTGGTTCCATTCAGTTTTGTGACATTTGACTCTTTTTTGCATTCCAGTTTTCACCACTATCTAAAAGCAGAGCATGCCTATGAGACCTTTCTAAGCCAAAATGGCATAAAGCAAAGACGTAATAACCATTTTTAAAAACATTTTTGAGTATCTCCAGACCCAAAAAATAACCTATCAAATGACACATCAAACCCAAAATCTCGCCCACACAGAGGAAAGGCAGGAAAGTGAAAATACACAAGAACTACAGGAAGCAGCAGGGAAGGAGCTTGGTGGGGTCACTCATACTCAGGGTGCTACTGCTTCTACAGCTGCTACTGCAAAACCAAACCTGATACCATTTTGCTTTTCACCTTCTGTCATAAAAGCAAAATCCTCTTTTGGTTTGTTAGCAAAAACAGTTATTAATGTAGGTCTTTGTTAAAAGTGAAAGCCTGTAAAGCAAAATTTCAAAAAACAGGGCCTATCTAATACCACAAAGCTTCTCTTAAGTGTTACAGTTTCCCAATGGAAATTTCATCAAAGTACAAATGACACTCCAGAGACAAAAAGAAAAATTTATTTTGCTGTCCGATTATTTTCTTAAAAAAGTTTAATTTTTGATAAAATAAAACAAAGTTTTAGTACCATAGAAACCTTTGACATGTACAATGACATATTATTACTATGTACAACCTCAAAAGCAAATGCTTCCAGTTCCAAGTAAAGTGATGTCAAACTGACTATACTTAAGCTGAAGAAAATTTCCTGGATAGCCAATGTGTTCCTTGGCCATGGTAGGGTGCAGGGGAGGGGAGGATGGAGTTTTGGGGGGAAAGAATCATACAGTTGAAAAATATAAATAAAGTGTTCAATGAGTTGAAAATCATAAAAATGTTTTCTGAAGTTCAGTCATCTGGATCTGAGGGAATATGTAGTAGTTATAAGAGGTCAACAAGTAAAATAAAACTCTGTGGATATTCAAACTTGAGTATTCCAGGAGAGATCTTGTAGGTTCACAGTCGGGATATCAAAAATAAAAGCTATTCCTGTGGTAGTGGGATATGGTATCTGACTCATATACCATTCTTCACCAGCTCATGGACTCCATTCTCGTCGATGATTAAAGGTGCATGAAATTCTTTATCTGCCACATAACTTTCTATTCCCTAGAAGGGTTAAAATAAAACACAAGTTATGCAACTTAGTGTCTATAACAACTTAAAAGCTGCATAACAAAAGGTGGATTGAGATGTAGGATTTAAAAGTCAATAAAAATCTATTCAGTCTATTTTCTAAACTGGGGCTTAATAACCTATTAATAGAAGCATAAAAACAACAAAGAAAGGAGAATAATTCTGATTATATTCTATTACAATGCCTAAAATTAGTAAAATAGCCATTCTTCCTAAAACCATCAACCAGCAGAGTTAACTTTCTAGTCAAGGTGGCATCATTTCTAACACTCTAAAACTAAACAACCTGGCCAGGTCCTCCAGAAGAAATATTACAAATTAGAATAGTAGGAACTCAGATGTATCATAAGAATACTAAGTATAAAGAATGAAACAGACCTATTGAGATGAAAATTAAATTGCATCAAAAAGAATCGGATAGTTTAAAAAACAAGGCTGATGTTTTTGAAAGTCTGTGCATTTCAATGTAAAGGTAAAATTTATTAAATACTAAACATTTTGTGGAGTGGATCTGAAGTGCGTTAAATACTAAATACTGTGGAACAGATCTAGAGTACTAACAGGAATTCTCAAGAGAAAGGCTCAGAACCATGCAGTTTCTCAGTTCATTCCCCAGAGAAGCTCCTCAGGGCAGGGTCATCAAAAAATGTGGCATCTTCTCTAAGGACAATTCTACTCAAATGTAAGACAGTATTAGACTCCTTCTTTTAAAAGAATAGAGAAAAAGCCAAGCAAACTTACTTCTCCAGCATAGGAAACAAGAGGAGAGATTTCACACTGAATCGGTACATCATTGGCATCCTTCAAACTAAGGAAAAAAAGCAGATGTATTAAACATTTCACTGCCCATGTTATTTGTCAGACTGAAAATACAGACCATAAATCTCCTCTGAGAAGCTTGCAGTTAACAAAATTCTCCTAGAAAAACAAACAGCAGAAAGCCTGCCCTGATGATGCCTAAATCCCAAGTAATGTTAACATGAAATCCTAAGGTCGAGAGACACTAATTAAGAGAGGTACTTTTCTGACCACTTCATCAATATTAAGATGCGTATGTCCTAATGTACATCTCATTTTTAAAAATCATTTCCAAGTAGTAATTTGTTATTGAGTAAAAACTACGCTCTAGACCGACTGCTAGATGTATGGAATCCTTCACATGTTAATTCTTGATGCTAATGTTGACACGCATCTTAAAGCTGAACTGTCCAGTTCAGTGGTCACTAGGTACATGTGGTTAAATGAGAATTAATTAAAATTTTTAAATGTGTTGACAATAAGCACATTTTAAGTGCTTAGTAGTCATAGATGGCTGATGACCACCAAACCAGACAGCACAGAGACATGCTGTTTCCTTCCCTGCAAAAACTCCTATTGGGCAGAAGTTCTAAAGGTCCACTAAACTATTTTCCAGTATATGACCTTCTGTATAGCTCAAATCTCCAAGGTTAGCTGGGCAGATTACTCAAGATTTCAAAGTGCCTGTCTCTCTTACTTTCACCACATCCCTTTTTTAGAGAGCTAAGACAGAAAGCACCCAAGTGAGTGTGAGGCCAAAATCACCATTTGCTTCCTGTAGGTCATATTCTAACATTTACAGCCTCTTGCAATACTGAATTTCTACATTATTTATCTCAAAAGTCAAGTTTTCAAAATGTTTAACATCACCAGACCTTTAGGATTTTTTTTTTTTTGCAATGTCAACAATTTTACCAAAAGGATACACAAAAAACTAGTTACTTGGAGTCTCAAACCACAGCCAGCCTTTATTTTAATAAATCTGTGGTCTGAAGCTTTAGCAGTGTGAATGAAGTGAGAGGGCCTCTGTGTTCAGCCAAGCTCAGCTTTCTTCAAGTGGAACCATTAGACCACCAGGAGATTCTACGTCCTCTAACTTACTTGCCCTGCCACTGTCCCCTTGAACCAAGCATGCTGCACCCACTACGGATTATTCCAAGTCATCCTCCCCTATCCAAAATCAAACCCTCCCCAAAATTTAGCTCTGAACCACTACATTTCATGTTGATTGCTCTTAATACATTAAAAAAAAAAAAAACAAGTACATTAAGACACCTGCTAATCACCATCTTTGAGATACTATTTATACCATACATTTAACATATAAACATGAGTTCTGACGTTATTTAACTTTTATGTGTGTACATCTTGAGCCTCCCAATAGGCTGTAAAAAAAAAGACATATTTCTCTTATGGAAGCTAGTACAGCACTTGCAGGTCTGTGCATAGGCTACAAAAGCTGTTGGCTGGATGAATAAATAAGCTATGAGTGTAGACAAATAACAGACAATATAGGAATAAAGACAAATTAAAAGATGGAACACATAATCCCACCAGATATGTGCCATATTCTATCCAAAGGACTCAAGAGATCTGGTCCAGACCCTCTGCAGCAACTCAAAGCCCATTAACTTGGCAGGAAGGTAAGGACCCTTCCACTGGTAAGATGTAGACCTGCCATACCTGCACCTGAGGGGGTGGCTATGCCTAAATCAGAAGATTTTTTGAACCTGAGGAACACATGGCTGAACTAAGTATTACTTCTCTGCTAGTACCTCAAAGATACTCTAAGACACTAAGGAAGCTAGACTCTAGAGAAGGAAAGACAGAAACTGCCCTCACTGAATACAAAGCCTCAGGAGACTGCACAACAGCCCAGTAACAGTGCTGTCCCCCAAGAGCTCTGTGGTGGCCAACACTGTTAGTAGACATTGAGGTGAAAGATAAAGATGTCACCTCGCTGAAACATCCCTGCTTTCTTTCTTTCAGAATACCTCAAAGCTGTTTTTGCTCTTTTATACAAATACTCCTTTTCATCTCTCGCTTTTAGGTAATCTTTTTCTACTCTCTGAGGGCACCCTTTAGTGCTAAGAATTTCCACAGGAACTTTCTAAATCATGATCTCATTTGGGGCCAAGCTTTGATTTCAGTCTATTTTACAAATGCTTAAAATGAAGTAAATGGAAGAGGTGAAAGTACTAAATAAAAATACTCAAATAAGAATGAAAAAAAGCTTGAAACATTTTGTATCTTAACTGTAATGGCTGGATGTTAATTTCAGTTGCAAAATGAAGAAATGGTTTCACTTTTCATATTAAAATCTGTGGCTCAATGAGAAGGATATTAGGCCAAAAATGTATTAAATTATAAAGCATCTTGCTTCTGCATATTAAAAATGTATGGGACTGAAAATCACAAAAGGGCCCTGCACATCAGTCCCCAAGGCGTGAGGAAGAAGCCACAAAACCAGCCAAAACTCTGAGTGTGGGTCCTGGTCAGCAGAAACAGTGACAGTTAGAGGGACTCACCTCCAGTGGCACACAAGAGTGGCACAGGCAGGAAAAACACACAGATGAAACACACTGCTCTCCTATCCTGAGGTAATTCTCATCTCCAGATCCTCTGCCCTGAACACACATTCCAAATTACCTTCAAAACTGAAAATTCAAGCTAAACCAAAGAACTTTTGAAGTGTCATGACATTATCAAACTTTCTCTCTAGCTAAAAGATAATGGCTTTTTCAAACTCCACCAATGCCCAGATGAGAGGATATGTGCTACTCTAGCTAAAAACTATCTGTCATTAAGACAAAAAGTTACTTCCTGCAGAAGCACAATCATAATGGACCAAAATTAACACAGAGAGATCAAAGAGGGGAGCTTTTAGTATGAGAATGCCTAAAGAATCATTTTTAGCACATTAAGTGCTATCAACTATGTCAGGAGCACTTAGCCTTTAAACTGAGAGTACCTATTCAATTCAGTAACATCTTCAGAGTGTTATTTTTATCTAGCTTTTACATATGCTATAAAGGTTAAGTTAGGATCCACATTTGTGTCTCCAGGCCTGTACCACACTCTCAATCATACCTACCCCTTATAAAATTGTCACTGCAGGCTCAAACACCTAACATCAGACTCTTTAGTAAGCATGCTCCCCATTTCCAGCATGCACTGCAACTCTGAGTTAGTGTCACCCAGACAGACATCTGCCACCAAGTAAGCAGTGTACCAACCACCAACACTTCACCATCCCCCCCAAGACCAAAGGCAGAGCACTAAACTACAATGCCAGTTAGTAGAAGGGAAGCACAGCCCCATCACCATGCACTGCAGACAGGCTGGTATATTTACTTGTGATTGACATCAGCTGGGATGGTCTCTGACTTCCCATGTGTAGCACTGCTATGTAGGAATAAATAAGCATTAATGGGAATGGAAACAAATCAAACAATAACAACGAAGTGGATTTGCAAAATATATGTGACTGAACACAAGTACTTATGATAAATTATAAACTCAGCAAAGGTGATCTGAGAGATAAACAACAAAAGAAATGGCCAAAGACAAGCATGAGGACAATCTGACCTGCCACAGAGCAAGTCTGTGAACAAGACAGACCCTGTAGGTGGCCTTGGACTGTGAGACTGTGTCCCACTGCTCCTTCTTATAAAATTTACAGTTTACAGTAACTTCCAATGTCCAGTGTTTTAACACTTACAGGGTATTCTAGTGCTTTTGTTATGCGACTGGTCATTTTATCCCTAAGGAATATAAATGTAAACGGCAGGATGTTTTTTTACATAAGTACAGAAATAGCAAATGACTTAGAAGGGTGATGCTCTAGGTGCTAATGAAGGCATTATCATAAAATTAAAGATTTTGCATAAAAGTGCTTTTTCTCAGTTTGAATAGCCACAAGTATCTTCTTATTTATTTATTTTTAAACTTCTAAAAGCCCAAAATATTTCGAAAGTTTGATTATCACTGGATGGAAGCAGCACTCACTTCCCTTGCCAACACCTCCCTCAAAAACCTGAAAGTGTCCTGGTGAGAAGGTAGGGTGGGCTTACATCATTAGTAGCCTGTGGTTGGGGCTTTTGGAAAGCTCATAGTTAGTGTCACAGGTAAGAAGGCAGCAACACTCAATCTTCATAGCTGCGATGTTTACACCACAGGAACAGTGGCATGTGGTTGCTGAAGGCTTTAACCATCATGCACAGCAGAAGAATTACCTTCTGACCATTATTCAGAAGGAGTCACCCACGGATAGGACAGAGATGTATCCAGACAACAAGAAATTTAGAATTCATTCCTCTTTAAGAAGTAAAGCTATCATTTTCTTTGTGATGGGCAAACTTTTTTCATATCAGAAACTGCACACATCAATGTTTGTTTTTATTTTTTCAAAAAAGTTCTAAGAACGACTACATTAAAAAGAGGAAAAAGAAGTCCAAGAGGAAAAGTCAAGGAAGCACTCACACACAAAAAAAGAAACACTGACTTACCGGGGAATTGCTGGAAGGCGAGACCCATTTTCATCTATGAAGTGGCCTCCTGCATTGAGGACCCAACAATGGTGAAGAGACATCAAAGCATGCCTTGCGGTGGTAGGGTTGTCCTTCCCATTCTGGCTGTCTGCATTCTTCAATGGGGAAAACTCATCTTCCCGTAATACTTCATATACCACAAACTTCCTAGAAAGGAGCCATACAAAAGCTGCTATATTATGAAATAAAACTGTAAACATAGCTCTGACTCCTCGCCTCAGAGCTAAGTCTGTGATCTTCATTGACTGTCTTAATCAAATTTTATATAAATGCTGAAAGAAATACCACTCATCCCTGAACTACAAAATGTCAGAATTCTCCAATGCAAAATGAGAAATATTTTACACTCCCACCTATAAAAGAGACAACTTACAAATATATATGGGATGAGAATCTAGCACAGCTAGTTTGTCTTCTGCATTTCACACGTATCAAATTCTGTAACATGTATCTCAACATCAAACATGAACTTTTATAGAGAACTATATAATCTAAAAGCATACTCACAGAAACATTACTCATCAGTAAGACATACTAAAACACAAAACAGGCCAGTTCTTTATCCCCAACCTCGCTATACTAGACAATGATGATGAATCTAGACTATACACTTACAATCAAAATGACCTGTCTTATGTGCTATCAAACTTTTCCTGAAAACAGCTTTGCCTACAGAGAGTACAAAGCAACCTTTCAAGAAATACATCTAATCATACTGGTGCCATTCAAAACATACTTTGCAAACTGGAAGATGTCAAAAACAAATTTTTCCATCTTTATTCCGTTTGGTTTGTCTGGCTTAATTAACTGCCCCTGGGAATCCACATATGGAATCTTCTTTTGTGCCACATGGTGCTGCAACTGAGGCTCATAAACACTAAGGAGGGAGAAAAAAAAAATGACAATCATTCTCCAAATTTAAAAAACCAGAAAATGTGATAATCAAACTCAGGAGTAAATGCATCAACTACCAGTAATAAGATTTTCAAAGCAAAGGAATTAAGTTTCAGTTCATATTAAATATACAAATTTCTCTATTCCCTTAAGTTAAAATCAAATAATGATTTAAAAGATTGTTTTAAATACTTATATTAAATTTAAAAATGCATACACACAGCACTCAAACTAATGCCCTCCTAAAATTTCCAGGTCTTTTATAAAATGTTCCACTTTTTGCCTAACTTTCCCAAATGAGATCCCTTCACGTATGGAATGGAATACGAGTATTAATAGTTACTACAAATGAATTAATGACACAGCCACAAACAGTGGAATGGGAATTACTTTGGTACTGGAGCTGATTTTCTAAAGCAAAGATGAGTAATGTTTTAGAAGAGTTAATAGTCATTTTTAAATGTCCAAAGGTTATCAAATAACTGAGTGGGGAATGGCCCTCATTTAAGACTGTAGGTACAAACCGTTGCTTTACCCTTAGTAGCACTCCCATGCTTATATTCACCCAGGCCTTAAGTTCCTTTTCCTTTATTCTCCGATGCACTAGCTACTAAATGTTAGTCTGGGAACTAGCTGAATTAAGCAGTGAGGGAAGTATTTTAATAACACAGATGCCCTGTAGCTACCTACAGAAATTCTGACTTCAGATGCCAAGCAGACACCTTCATTTTTTAAAGTTTCCAATTGTGATAGAGAGGGCATTTGATTTCTTACACTTTGCTTCACCAGAACCAAGCAGAGCTGAAGGGGGTAGAGAAGAAAAGGGAGGAATGCTTTGTTTGGAAATCAGTTAATGTACTGGGAATGGGCCCTACTGATGCTAAACCTATGACATAGCTTATTAAACACAACTACAATGACAGATAAAATCAATTTGATAAAGTGACCCTCAGAAAAGATGATGAATTCTGTGGGATATGAACTTGGGGTGGCTGCCTACCTCTCAAGTGACTTAGTTTCTGATTAACAAAAAAAGTAAAAATTTAAAAGCCCCCATCTTGTCCATACTTGACAACATCTCTCAAAAACGGGACAGTGAAGAAGTGGTTGGCAATGTTCCCGGCATTGAACAGCAGTCGTCCATCTGAGCTTCGTTTCTGGGCAGTTGCCAGGGAAATCTCGCTATATTCTACTACCTGGTATACTCCGTCCACTCGGCAAACCACTCCAACAGGCTCTGTAGGGTTCGTTTTCTCTACTACCTGCTCACAAATGAGAAACCGTAGAGGAAGAAGTTTAATCAATGTTACACTGGACATCTGTCATTTTTAAAGGCTACATTTACAATTTTGCTTACACTGTTCTTAAGAGGAATCTTTAACCTGAGACGATGAAGTAGTCATCTTTATATTCTTTGACATACTTCTTCATACATACAAATGAAGTAAATTGTTTCCTTCCTATTTATTATCTAACTATAACACGGATAGGAATTTTATCATGCATCACATTGGACAGGGAATAATTAAATGAGTCAATATTCCCCCACTGCTCCTCTAAACAAAGAAGCCCGCTCATGTTTGTCTGCTTTATGAAATAGGTTTTGTTTGAAGAGGTTCTATGCTTTAAAAAACAGTATGAAAGCCAATGATTTGAAAATCTATCAACAGGTCGAGGCCAGTGGGGGAGCTAAAGGAAAGGTGTATATTGAAACTGAGGAAAAATATAAGAGAATATAACTGTTCTGGAAACCTCAGAGGTGAGTCTGATACCTCAACACCCTAATCCCAAATATCAGGAACCTAATTAAGTGCTAAAATTACCAAAGAACTGTGTGTGACACACTAATCTCCAACCAAACTAATATACAATCAAACTCAAGATGAATATTCAGCAGAGAATCAAACAATGAAAACAATTTGAAGATACTGTTTTATTTGTCCTGGTCAATTAACAATTCAGCATGCTTCAGAATATTCTGGAAAAAAAAATCTATCCCCAGTTTGAAAAGTCTATCCTAAATATATATGAAATTATATTAATAAAGTTAAAAAACTTTCTTCAGCAACTGATTTCTTAAAATAAACACAGCCAGTAGCAGCTTCTCTCAGACCTCTAAAAGCACTATTGAGAAACTGGTTTACACAGCAACTACAGATACAGGCACCTAGTTTAGCTCTGAGGCAGAGCTACTGGATATGCAGTCGGCTGTATAGCTTCACTGTCTGCCATCCTGAAAAAAGTACAGTATTCATGGAAAAGAAACTTTGTACCAAGGAAGTGAATCAAACTGGAGGGAAACATTATACAACAAAATTATTAAGTCAGCCATGGGCCTATTTGCAATTTCCATTTATCAATCCATTACCACCTTTACTTCATATTTGCTATGGTACATATCCTACTAAGTAGAGAATTTAGGGTAGATTCCTCTCGGTCTACATACACAGAGCTCATTCCTCTCAATCTACACACACAGAACTCATTTTCCAATTGCCTCTACATACCCCTACTCCCAACCAGTCAATGGAAAAGAAAAATAAGCAGATTATATTTGACATTGCACAAGTGTTAATCTGTTAGTGAAAGGTTTACATCTACAACAACTGTGCATCTCAAAATATATAAAGTCTAGATTATAAAAGAAAACAGTTGTAAACCGCACTAAGTTGGGGACACTGAACTAAGTTGGGGTCACTTTATAATATATACAGTGTAAAATTGAGATGTTTACTCAATTTTCCACCAGTTAAATCCTAAAAAGTTGAGTTCAAAGTAATATTTAAACCTTAAAGTTAAGGTAGCTGTTTTACAAACTAGTTTTCAATTAACAATGGTTCCTGCCTTATATCTTTGTGCTTTTGCAAACTACTGGCTCTTTAAGTTTTTTCTCAAAAAACTTCTCTTGCCATAGAAATATGTAATTTGCCAAGACAAAAATCCATTAAAGAAGAACTGCAAAGAATTCCACTATCACACTATGAATCACTCCTTAATTTAGGTGTCTTTAAATGCATATTTTAATATCTTGAGTTTTTATTAAAATAAAAAGGGTAAGAGAACAGATTACATAATTATAGTTTCTATCTATCCTAGAAGTTTTTAGCATATATCAACCCAGTCATGTTTCAGTTCCATCTAAATATTCATTTACGCAATGAATGATACTTTATTATATGTCAGACATAGAATCTACCGTGACTAAGACTGAATTTTTCCCAGAGGACCGCCAGCAAAGAAAAATGATAGGTTACACTGGACTTCTGTGTGATGAGTATACTCAAAAGTTAGTATACTATACACCAATGTAAAGATTTTTGACAAAAAAAAAAAACAACCCACAATTAAGCAAACCCACAATTAAGTTTGGTTTTGTAATATGATCTAATGCTAAGATTATAAATTCTAAACCTGGTAATGCTAATGTGATGAGAACCTTGGGTCTGAAACTTAATTAGTATTGGAACTCAGGCTGCTCATTTCTCTAACTGCTGAGGTCCAAGTTACTGGGTAATTTTTGAGTTCCCTTCCAGGTTCAACAATCTGATCCTATATAATTTAAAGTGATTCTAAAACTCAGAGCAATAAAACAGAAGTTTCTGTTTTAGAACAAAGAGTGACACCAAGTGGAACAAAGTCAGAAATACATTGTCATGGTTTGTTTTTTTAATGTTTACAAGCTATTTACAATCCAATACACTTTCTATTACAATTAGTAGCTAATACAATGCAGTATAGATACTGAGAGACTACTGGACAGAGGTCTTAAATAGATGGAATAAACCAGGTTCCTTATTCCCAGAGTCAAAAGGAATCTTATTAGGTCTATCAGTTTAATTTCTGAAAACTTCAGACTAGAAAAATTAAGACTCAGCTCCTGACTAGGAGTTTATATTTAGATTTATAGATTAATTTTGAGAGATAACATTTTTATAAAGGAATTATCTAAGTGAGGATATAGCATGTATCTAATGGCAGGATTCTACTTAAATAGTGGTATTTCAAATTTTTGTATTCTAATTTGTTTTTACCCAAAGCTTGCATGTTTTTGCTTTTGGCAGAAAGGTCTTCCTTTAATGTCTATATTATAAAATCATTCTAAATTTTATTGTAACATATTCACTTTTTAATATTTAACTTTTAATTCATCTGAAATTGATTTTGGTGTAAATTTTGGATAAGAGGTATTTATTTTTAGGCCGTTATCTATATTCCGTATCTCTATGCAGCACATTTTTACGTACATGGATTTTGCTTCTATTCTACTCTGTCCCTCTAATCTGACATTCTACTCTGGTCTCAGGACAACCTCCTAGTTACTTTTTATTTAAATTCATTTTAATATCTGATAGACTGTCTCCACCCATACTTTCCTTTTTTTTTTTTTAAAGACTTATTTATTTATGCATACAAGAGCTGGGGTACAGGCCAGAGGTGTGGGTGGTGAGAGGATTCACCAGAGACAGAGTGGGGAGCAGAACAGGCAGCTTGACTGAAACACACTGCTGAGGAGAGCAGGTGAGGCAGGAAAGGTCTGCTGCGCCATGTGGGTCCTCCTCCTGGCGGGGGGTGGGTGTGGGGGGGTGGGGGGGGTAGGATCGTGCTGCAGTGGCTGCGGTTTGCTTCAGTGTGTTGCTTAACCCACTGTGCCACCAGGGAGGCCCCATACTTTCCTTCTTAAGGTCAAACTTTACCAACATTTTCTTATCCATCTTTATAATCATTTTATGAAATGTCCCCAAAATGATCTCATTGGAATGTTGATCAGAATTGTGTTATACTTTAACTTCAGGGGAATTGATGCTTTTAAAGATTTCCTGGAAAGTAATATTTACATTAATATTTCTAAATTTTCCAGTGTTTTCTAGGTCTTTCACATTTCTTGTTTATTTTAATCCTCAGTATGTGTCTTGTTTGCTACCATAAAAACATGTCTCCTACATCATCATCATCATCATCTATGCAACTACAAATGCTGAAAAGAACATCATCAAGGTCAGAGACTATTTATATAGGGTTACAAACCTCCCTGCATCTGAATGTCAGTGTATCTGTGGACATTCAAGCAGCTGTCAATTTCTTTAAATTGTGCTGATTTCCAATCTATTTCCATCTTATTCACAAGATTATCATGAGAGCCTGTCAAAGACTTTCCAAAGTCTAAATCTGTATTCCTACAATATTTCTCCAGTAACTGTCATAGGAAAAAACTGGGTTAATCTGATCAAGTAACAACTTGGTATTAATGAATCCACTGCAGGTCTAATAATGTCACTTTCACTTTCTCAAATACAAATCATCCTCGCCTGGTTTAAACTCTTCTTTGTAATGGATAAATGTGTATTATTTCTAGAATCAAATGCTACCAGTTTAAGGGGAAAAAGCACATGTAGCAAAGCTTAATGACTTTAAAGAGATGAATGGTTATAAAATATTCAGATCACCGATTTTGACTCCTGGAATGTACATGCTGAAGTTGAGAAGAACATTACCTTTGCTCCACAGTCTGCTCCTTTCTGAATGCAAAACCCAATGAACCGGGGGTCTGCTACTTTTACTAGGATGTTGTCAACACAGTACACGTGAATGCTCCAGATGCCTCTCTTTTCCATATCCTCTACAATATTGTGAGCTGCAAGAGCCCGATAAAGACCGCCATTCCCATCTAGGAAAGAAAACAACCTTTAGCAACACACCAAAACCCATTACTCAGCTTAAACAAAGACCGTGTAATGTTCCCAAACTAAGGAGTTCTGAAAATCACTTTCACATAACAGGGCCAAAAAACTAAATATCCAAAATGAAAGATTCAGGTGTCAAAAAAAGTATACTACGTGGTTTTAAATGTAATTTAGCTTAAGTATCCACTTAATAACCTTATTAATGTGGGACCAAGCAACCCCAAAGCCCAAACTTTTCTTTTTAACTCAGTCCTTTTAACAAGTTAGACTATAAAAAAATTGTGAAATATAAATATCGTTATTAGGCAATGCTTATTTCATAACAGTTGAAGTTTTATTAACATTTGTTTAATTCAAGTTAGTACTGTATTTACAGATCCAAACTGACAACTTCACTCATCTCAAAGCTAAAAATACATGAGCATTTTATACAACATTATGCGATAAGAAACCAGGTTGAGCCTCCCTGGTGGCGCAGTGGGCTAAGCAACGCACTATGAAGCAAACCTCAGCCACTGCAGCACGAGTTCGATCCCTGCTGCTGCCAGCCAGGGAGGGGACCCACATGGCATGGCAGACCTTTCCTGCTGTGCCGGCTGCTCCCCTCAGCAGTGTACTTCAGTTGATCTGCCTGTTCTGCTCCCCGCTCTGTCTGTGGTGAATCCTCTCACCACCCACACCTCTGGCCTGTACCCCAGTGCTTGTATTCATAAATAAATAAATCTTTAAAAAAAAAAAAGAAACCAGGTTAACATGGTCTATATTGATTTAAACTAAATGTATACTTTCCTAATTCTCTTTAATGCTATTTTAATGTATTTCTTCCATCAATCACATTAGCCACCACTTAAAACCCCACTAAAAAAATCACCAAGTGAAAAGGAAAAGCAAAATTTAATAATCTATATTATTACCTTTTGTAGTCACGATAAAAAAATCATGGTTACAAACCTGGAGCCATAGAAACCTTGCTCTTCTCTTCCAAAATAATTTTCCCATCAAAACTCATAGCAGGCAGCATTCCCTGCTGAAAAAAGATTACGTTCTCTTTTTTTAAACCAAAGTACTTGTGCTTTGTGAAGAATTCCTTTGTAGACTCCATTGTTCTGCCACTGGTCATTATATACCTTGCAAGAGAAAAGCAGATCTTCTAAGCAATAGCGCCATGTACAGCATGTAAAAATCAAGGGGCATCTATTTCCTAAGCTAAAAAGAATTTGAGAGCATTACTTCATGTTCCAATTTTCTTCATTCTTTTCTCAGATAAGGTGGCATCAGCTGCTCTCCAAGGGGAACTATGTCCAGTTACTTCATCAATCTTTTTAGGTTAAGTTAAATCTGTGTGCCATTTTTTAAATGTATCTCCTAAGGACACTCTATAACTGTCTTAGAGAAATGTTCTTAATGTTCTTTAAGAATACAAAGAACATTAAGAATACAAAAATTGTATTCTAAATTTAAAATGCCTATTCTAATTAAACAGGGTGAAAAGGGTACCTACAAAATATTCTAATGACCTCTTGTGACTCTTTTTGTTAAATTCTGAAATGGAATCTGGGTTCTGTTCTGTTCTGTCTCCATTTAAAATCATTAACAGTATAAGGGCCTTCCTGGTGGCCTAGGGGTTAAGTCTTAGTACTATCACCACTTTGGCCTGGGTTTAATCCCCAGCCAGTGAGCTAACCCACATATGGTGCAGCAGACCTCTCCTGTCATGCCTTCTGCTCCCCTTAGCAATGTATTTTGGTGGATCTGCCATTCTGCTCCCCACTGTCTCTGGCGAATCCTCTCACCCACCATATCTCTGGCCTACATCCCAATTCTTCTACACAAAAAAATTAAAAATAAAAATAAAAACAATAACAGTGTAATTATACTTTCTGTTGTCACAAAACCCCAACCCCTGCCTTGTGGCAAAAGGAGAAAAAAGATTCTATCTAAAACTATAATTAGTGACTGCAATAGCTTTACCCTAGCTAGATATAAACTACATATAATCAGATATTTTTGTCAAATTATTTTGGCTACTGAGGTATCCCTAGCACCTCGAAGCAAGTGCTCAGTTTAATATGTGCTGAATACATAAATAGAGAAAATGATATAATTCCCACCACAGTAAATACCTGTCTGTTTAGAAATTGTCCCAGGTACTTTGAATCTGGGCATGAGTTAGAAGATGACAAAAGAGGAGACTACACTGTTTTTTATAAGATGAGAACAGAAACTGAACTGTGAGGCAAAAGAGAAGAAAAGCTAACATGACAAGAGGAAGACAGGGCTCTAATAGAATGTTGGCCACTTAGAACACAGATGTCCCTCAGAAATCCCCACTGGAATCAAGATGAAAAAACAACTGACAGCAGGCCAATATTTGTGTGGAGCAGGGCTAGAAAAGCTGGGGAAATTACAAAAAGCCTAAAGGCATCAATAGCAGGATGGAACTAAAATTCAAGACAGCGAGAATTTTTCAGAGACAGCGAGGGTTGTGCAGTTGCCTTTCCCTTGGATGACTGATGATTTGGGATGAAGCTAGTGAAAAGCTGGGGAAATTACAAAAAGCCTAAAGGCATCAATAGCAGGATGGAACTAAAATTCAAGACAGCGAGAATTTTTCAGAGACAGCGAGGGTTGTGCAGTTGCCTTTCCCTTGGATGACTGATGATTTGGGATGAAGCTAGTGAACAGGAAGCAGGGCTTGGACGAGGCAGAAGACAGAGAACCTTCTACCAGTTGAAAATTCAGCAATAAGTAGTTACCAAACATAATGCTTAAATAAAGCAGAGCTTTTGTTGGTCATGTGGGACTGAAATAACAAGATTCGAAATATGAGGGATCTCAAACAGATAGCTGGCTCCCCCCTGAAAACATTCTTCCAAATCTCCCTGGAAAAACATATTAAAGAGCTAGAGCAAAAACTGTTAAAGAGCAGAGCAGAATATCTACAATTTCTTATGCTTAGGAGGCACATGCTAGTCCAGGCAGTCCCTGAGAACTCAGACTACCAGTGGTTGAGAATCCCCTCTGTTCACAGCAAAAGAGAAAAATCAGTGGGAGCTTTCAGGAATGTGGAAGAAGTGGGTTTCAGAGGGTGAGATCACCTGATCCCTAAGTACGCAGGTTTCAGGATGGAGAGAATCTACTGAGCACTCAAACCAGTGACTGAACACTGAGCCAATGTCACAAAATATCTGATACTACAAATAAAAGACCCCCCTGAAATGCTTTGAGAGAGCATTATAAAAATAAGGGTGTGGGGCCAGGGAAAATCAGAATGGTATAGGGGCTCACCACAGCAATGCCAAAAATGACTAATTTCTTCATATTTCAGAAATTTATTTTCAATTCGAAATTCTACACACAAATTATCAATCATGATGTAGCTTCTAGACTGAGTGAATTCCACTAACCATCCAAAGGTTCAAGTAGGGATGCAGAAATGGCAGATGAGTAATATTGCTTACTAAAGCTATAGTGATTTAGTTATAAAATGTACCACTTTTAACATATAGTAGGCTACATCTCCCAAAAAAAAAAAAGGAATATTTTTGCTTATGAATGAAGTACTTGCTTATGAATATTATAAACTAATATATGTTCAAAAACTCTCCCATGAGACAAATCTTACCATGGAATGATACATTTGTTGCCATGATATTTTTCAGCTAACTGTTGGAGTTTCAGGATACGTTCTGCTTGAATCTGGAAAAGTGTCTTGTGGGATGGTAAACCAACATCGTACATCCCCTTGGGATATGCAACACCAAGTCTTGTTCCCTGACCACCAGCTAGAAGAAGAACTGCCACTTTGTTCTGAGAAATCTGGAAAAGCCCTAGAAAAGGAAAAAAACAAATTACAAGACTTATATTTAAGAATGTTAGGATTGTGGGCCTCCCTGCTGGTGCATCGGGTTGAGCACCGTACTATGAGGCATCCGCTGTACAGCAGTGCAAGTTCCATCCCTGACTAGGGAGGGGACCCACATGGCGCAGCAGACCTCTCTTGCCTCGCCCACTGCTCCCCTCAGCAGTGTATTTCAATCAATCTGCCTGTTCTGCTCCCCACTCTGTGTCTGGTGAATTCTCTCACCTCCCACAACTCTGGTCTGTATTCCAGCTCTTGTATGCATAAATAAATAAATCTTTTTAAAAATAATTGCAGGATTGCATATACAAAGGCAGCTGCAAAGACTCACCCTATCCTCGTAAGGAACAAGGACTTTATACAGAATCTGGATGACATTCTTGTTAACAAAAACATTTTCTTATTAAAAATTGTAATGTATATAACTCAACTCAGCACCAAACAATGTATGATAAATACTTTCTAAATGAAGCTAATTTTTTTTCCCCAAGATTGGAAGGCAAGGATCGTGAGCTGTTTCAAATGTTTTGCAAGTACATAACTACTTCTTAGATATGGTAAGTCAAGGGAAAGAATTAAAGGTACCAAGACTTCAGGATCAATGATGATGCTATTAAATTACTTGCAGTGGGGCCTCTCTGGTGGTGCAGTGGGTTAAGCAACACACTATGAGGCAGGCCGCAGCCACTGCAGCACGAGTTCGATCCCTGCCTCCAGCCAGGGAGGGGACCCACATGGCGTAGCAGACCTCTCCTGCTGTGCCCGCTGCTCCCCTCAGCAGTGTGTTTCCGTCGGTCTGCCTGTTCTGCATCCTGCTCTGTCTGGTGGATTCTCTCACCACCCCCACACCTCTGGCCTGTACCCCAGTGCTTGTATGCATAAATAAATAAATCTTTAAAAAAAAATAAATTACTTGCAGTCTATACATCAATCAAAAAATAATTAATGACCATATAAATATACTAGACAAAGTGACCTCCAGTAAATGCAAGGAAAAGCAGCTGTCAGTAGGAAAAAGTAATGTGGTACAACAGTTAAGAAGTCAGTTTCTGAAGTCATAACACCTGATCTGGTCTAAAATCCAACTCAACTGAATGAGCTCAGGGGATATTGCTGATAATGGCTGCAAAGGCATTAAGAGACTTTGTGGGGGTGTTAGGAATGTTCTATATCTTGATTCAGGGTGGTAGTTACATAGGTGTATTTCTCAAAAACACATAAAATTAGTGTATTTTATTGTACATAATTATACTTCAATAAAAATGTTTAAATGATTTTTTTAAATGTGCCATCTACAGTAGTTCAGAAGGTTGGGAGGCTCAGTCTTTGTTGCTGATTTATTTCTGTCTGAAAGCCTTCAATTTCCACCAGTTGAATATTAGCAATAATAACCAAACATAATACTTGAATAAAAAAATTCACTAAAATTAAATTCAAAATGGATTTAAAAGCCAAATGCAAACAAATTAAACATTCTGAATCCTCATATACCACCAAAAGTGTTAGAAGTATTTATAAACATGTTCCCAAAAAAGTTCCAAGGAAATTTTCTGGACACAGGAGTCTTTTTTTAATTCTACTTATCCTTTCATAAAGTATTGCGCTTTGTTTTTCTGTTACTGTGACTTTAGTCACTCCTGACATGGTATTTTACTTTGATTCAGAGATTTTCCTCAGTTGCTTTACCCAACAAAGATAAAAGCAACACTCCTAACACCAGCTCTGTGTCCCTGATCCTGTTCACCTGACTAGCACCTAACACCATTTGGTTCTCTCCACAGGTTCTAAACAGTTATCTAGGTATCACTGTTTAAACCCTTTCTCTTTAGACCATATACCTCTTATAGTTTTCCAAATTTTTCTGTTTTGAGGCTTTGCTACCCAGTAGCTCACAAAGGTATCATTCTTTATTCAAATAAGGACACACGTTTGATTCCTGTCTGTCATATTTTGTTCAATTCTTCTTCCTACCTGTGGACCTGACTAGTCACTTGATCATAAAATCTTCGGAGCAGCCCTGAGACAATGCCTCCATTCCCAGACAGCAGATTTACATTTACATCTCATCTCCATTTAGCTACTGCCACACTATAAGCTATAACAAATGTTATACTTGCAACTACTTCCTGCATATTACTCAGGAGCAGAGAGAAAAACAAGAGGAAAGTAGTCCCTGGAGTATCAAGGCCAGCTGCAATTCAAGAACTAAATGTAGCTACAGCTGTTGTAGCTTATCAAATGTGTGTACACTGGCTGAAACACACCCATTCCATCTGTGTAACTACAATAATATCTTACAATGACAGATAAAATAATGTTTGAAATTAAGTGTGCCAATAAAATTTGGTAATCCTTTTAGTTAATGGCAAATACATGATTTCAAACTGTATCATAACATAAATTTTATATTGGCAGCAGCACACCTTTATAAAAAATGGTAATTTTAAATATGCAAAACTCAAGTGAAATTAGGAAATATGAACTTCTTTTCCAAAATTTCTTTGGCAAAGAGGAAAACCTGAAAGTTTTTAATATGTGATATTTGTGATGTTTTTAAATATGTGATATATTTATACAATGGATTGCTACTCAGTGATCAAAAAAGAAAAACTCGTGTCATTTGCAGCAACGTGGATGGAGCTGGAACGGATTATCTGGCTAAAATTAGTCAGAAAGAAAAAGATAAATACCAGATGGTCTCGATTATATGTGGAATATAGAGAAACCAAACAAGAAGTCAAGAAAAAGTCAAAACTAGCAAGCTAACCATAGAACTGAGGCATACAGCAAAGCAGAGGGTGGGAGGGGAAACAAAACGGGGCAGGGATGAACACAAGGGAATATGGTGATGGTTCACAGGTGATAAAGTAGTGGGAAAACTATGAGACCTACAGCAATATACAGCAACAAAAAGCTAATATAATAATTATCATTATTTTTTTTAAAAAAATACCCATCATATGACAAAAGAGTTAATAATTTTCTTACAGATGACCTCAACACAAACCAAATCAAAGATAAATAAACAAAAACATTCAAGTCAGTGTGAGCCATTTCCAGGGTGGGAGTACATACATCTCCTTGGAGAAGGACTCATGCCTTGTAGGTCCAACAAGGACTTGTCCTGATAACATCTAGAAGAAGCAGAGTAAGAGTTTACAGCAACCTGTCATGAATCATGCTTCCTGGATGACTTCCTGTTTGAACTAATTCCTCTCCTACTCTTGACTGGGGCTCGTACCTGAAGCAAGAAGGATAGCACAGGTGCAGTAAAAGTAGAGCAATGCCAGAACTTTGTTAGCACTACACAAGGAGTGGGGTAAACAAGCAATTCAACTGGTAGAAATAAAAGACTACCCAGTTAGTCTTCAAAGGAGATATTTTAGTCAGGAGAGATTATTTTAGGTTTTTATTTAAAATTATATTCTACGGTTGAAACAATTATTTCATACATTAACTATGTCCCCAAATGTTAAGCACAGAAGAGCAGACAAATAAAGGAAATCTCCATGTGAACTAGTTTTAGATACAATAGGTAAATGTAATAATGGCTTTGTGATTAGAAAGAAAATGTCCTTAACTTATAGATGCATACTGAACTAAATGAGGGTAGAAATAACAAGATGTTTGAGATTTGCCTTAAAATACTACAGCAAAGAAAAAGTAGGGTAAATCCTACCTAGCAAAACATTGTCGGTCACTTAATCAAGGTGAAATGCATGTGAGAGTTCATTGTACTATTTTTTTCTGTAAATATCTATTTCAAAATTTGTCTGAAATTGGCAAATATAGATCAGAGACATTCTGTAGAGGAGGAAGGATAAGGATGTAGTGAGAAGACCACAAGGGACTATGGTCGGGGTGCAAGGGTAAATTGGTGGTGGGAATTTCATGGGGAAATCATACAAATATGAACTGTACAAATATGAAGGATAATATGCATTGAAATAAAAAAAAACCTGCCAGAAATTTTTCGTACAAAGAAATGTTTAACGGGCTACAAATTTATACACGAAACACAATCCCAATGTGTGTGTGCATGTGTGTCAGAGACTACTACAAAATAGTATGAGTCAGTATTTATCCCTGGATTGTGGGGTGGCAGAGACATATTTTTTTCTTTTGCAATTTTTAGTATTCTAAAATACTAAACTTCTCTAAAATAAGCATGAATCACTTTTTAAACATATCCACTAGAAATATCACTGAACTAGATTTCAGAAAAAATAGAGGAGGTACATTTTTATGAGTACATTTTCTTTCTAAATAATCCATTTTTTTAATCACAGTGAGTATAACAGAGGCACCATTTAAATTAATTTTAAAATGTGTCATAAGCAAAAAAGGCTAATATTGAATACTAATTTATTACAAAATAAAATTGGAAGAGTTTTGTTTCATTATAAGAATGCATTTATTTTAATAAAGGATGGATTTTTTTAAATTAAGTAACTATTTCTCCAGTATGAGTATCTTTACTAAAATTGTATTCTCACCAAAGTTTCTAACTACTCTTTCTACATCAAGATCTCAACTGTTTGAAGCACCAAAGCAAAGATAGTGAAGGAAAAGATAAACAGCTGGGACTACATCAAACTTAAAAACTTCTGTACAGCAAAAGACACACTAACCAGAACAAAGCGACACCCCACCAAGTGGGAGAAAATCTTTGTCCACAACACTACTGACAAGGGACGTATCACAAAGATCTACAAAGAGCTGACCAGACTAAACAAAAACAAAGTAAACAATCCAGTCAAAAATGGGCAGAAGAGGGCCCTCCCTGGTGGCGCAGTGGGTTAAGCAACGCACTATGAAGCAAAGCGCAGCCACTTCAGCATGAGTTCAATCCCCGCTGCCTGCCGGGGAGGGGACCCACATGGAGCAGCAGACCTCTCTTGCCTCGCCCACTGCTCCCCTCAGCAGTGTACTTCAGTCGATTTGCCTGTTCTGCTCCCCACTCTGTGTCTGGTGAATCCTCTCACCTCCCATGACTCTGGCCTGTACCCCAGCTCTTGTGTGCATAAATAAATAAATCTTAAAAAAAAAAAAGGGCAGAAGAGCTAAAAAGACATTTCTCCAAAGAGGAAATGTAAATGGCCAACAGGAATATGAAAAAATGCTCAACTTCTCTTGCAATCAGAGAAATGCAAATCAAAACCACTATGAGATACCACCTCACACCAGTGAGAATGGCACATACAAAGAAACTAGCAACAACAAATGTTGGCGAGGATGTGGAAAAAAAGCAACTCTAGTACACTGCTGGTGGGAATGCAATCTGGTCCAAGCACTATGGAAAGCAGTGTGGAGGTTCCTCAAACTACTAAAAATGGAACTCCCATATGATCCAGTAATCCCACTCCTAGGAATACACCCGAAAAACACAAAAACACTGATTCAAAAGAATACCTGTACCCCTATATTTCCTGCAGCACTATTTACAATAGGTGAGTCCTGGAAACAACTTAAATGCCCCAAAATAAATGACTGGATCAAGATGTGGTACATATACATGATGGAATACTATTCAGCAATCAAAAAAGATAAATTAGAGTCATTTGTAGAAACATGATGGAGCCAGAAGGGATTATGTTCAGGGAAATAAGTCAGAAAGCAAAAGAAAAATACTGGATGGTTTCACTCCTAGGAGGAATATAAGGGAACCAAATAAATGACCAAGGAAAAGAACAATAACAATGAAAAAAAAACACAACACAACAAAAACAAAAAGACAAAGACAACTCAAACACTTTGTTTGAGGGTGGGAAGGGAATGGGATGAGGGCAGAAAGAGCACAAGGGACTGAGGTGATGGTGCACTGGTGAAATGGCGGTGGGAAATGGGGACCACATTGATGTCAAATATATATAAAGAAAGCAATAAAAGATCTCAGATGTCTGAGATTACTTTTCAGTTTTAATCCTCCTTTACATTCCTTTTGCTACAATTGCCCAGAGAACTTCTAGAATTAAAACAAACCTCTCTTCAATAAGAAGCATATTAATGACTCATGTATTTATCTTTGAGAAATAATTTTCCACCCGAGGTGTTAAAATCTCCACTGATAACATCAATAGCCACAAGAAGCTTTGAAATTACTATTTAATGTTTTAATTTCCTTAATTAAAAAAACAAACACTGCTTTTGATACAATTACTAGACTCTTTCTACTATCTGAAATATAGCACCATAATCTTGGCAACTGCAAATCTTCCCTTTGATGACTTGCTGTAGAAATTTCATTTTGTTATGAATTTGCAAATACATGGCTAAGTGAAAAGACAATAATGTCAATTACAAAGTCTCCTCCACTCTTACCATATTAAAGACACAAATATTCCTTCAACAGTAAGCCAAAGGGAAGTATTCTTTGCACCTTCTTATACTTTATTTGGTTGTAATGGTTCCAGGTTCTAGTTTAAATAAAAAGCCATAAATATAAACTAGTTTCATAAAGCCCAAAAAAAGACTCAAATTATAAAAAGTCTTGATTGTTACTCAGCCTATTTCATAAGGGCAAAGTTTTAGCTTTCCATAAGAGTTACTTCTAAGATTTCATCCCTTAAAAATCTCAGAGAAATATAGGCAGCTGGGATAACTCATGATTATATATATGCCCATGTATGTAGCTTTGGGGTTGGGCAACAGCTTTTTGAAAGCCAGGAAGAGGAAGATTAATGAAACCGAAGTTAGGGTGCATAGTATCACGAAAGCAGTCATTCAGAGGCTCCACCTGGAAGTCAACCTCTCAGTGCAGCAGCAGTGTTCCGTTCTAAGAGGCTAGGTTAGCCACTACCAGCATTTTAGATCTGAAACAACTCTCCTTAAAGGTCATCTAATTATTTTCAGTGTTTTTTAATCTTCAACACATTTTAAATAAAACTTTACCTAACCATGAAATATATAAAGCAGGTCAAAGTAAAACTACTTCTATTGGAGGAGATGACAAGATTGGAGATCTGCCTGTGTAGTGTGGCTCCCCCTTCCTCATGAGACAGTGTCCCCAGCAGCGGAATCCCTTGGGTTTCTGAAGCACAGTTTGAAAACTGGTAACTTCATACATCAGAGAAAAATATGTAGAGGTATACAGAAGGTTGAGAATGGCTACCTTTCTTTTTTGATTGAGAGGAATGGCAAGAGTTGAAGACAAAAAAGAAACAATGGCTAGGATGTAATATAAACATAAACTACAAGATTATATCTATAAAATTATTGCATATCTATAAAAGTAAACATGTATATTAATCAAGGTTACAGGCAATTTCTCTACAGTATTTCTATTATTTTTATAATTTTGCAATAAAATAATATGTTTTTAAAAGGAAGAAAAAACATTCTTGCGGTCTGTTTATTCTAAGGCTGAGGAAATGACAAGTCTTGACAGGCTGACAAGAAGCAAGTATAATCATTCAAGGACCTCAGCTCAAATACCTTTACTTGCAGAGGAGCAGCAAGTTATAAAAGCACAGTCATATTTGAGCTATTTTGCCATTCTTCAAAACAGTATTACCAGTTATGAGGAGATTTTTACGATATGTTTTAGAAGAAAAATATTGGGGCAATTCAACAAACATTTATTGACTACCTTACATTTACAAACCCTGATCTAAATAATAGTGACATGGGGCCCGCCCTGATGGCGCAGTGGGTTAAGCAACGCACTATGAAGCGAACAGCAGCCACTGCAGCACGAGTTCGATCCCTGCCTCCGGTCAGGGAGGGGACCCACATGGCGTGGCAGACCTCTCCTGCTGTGCCCGCTGCTCCCCTCAGCAGTGTGTTTCTGTCAATCTGCCTATTCTGCATCTTACTCTGTCTGGTGGATTCTCTCACCACCCACACCTCTGGCCTGTACCCCAGCGCTTGTATGCATAAATAAATAAATCTTTAAAAAAATAAATAATAGTGACATATGCAATTAGGAACTGGGGATGCTGGTAAAGAATTGGCAATAGAAAATAACAGACTCTTACTATAAGATGTAAAACGAAAGAAATACATGGACAAATACCTTGAACTTGGGACAGTGAAAAAGGTCATGGATCAGCTTACAGAGTGTGAGTTCTAAAAACAGCAGAGCCATTGCTCCGTACAATTCCAGGAAACGGCATTGTAAGGTGGGCTATAAAGTGACCCAGGTAGGCAGAGAAGGGACAAAGGCCAAACCACGCCTCCTAAGGCAGGAAAGGCCTACCACAACATTCAGAGATAGGTGAATTATTTGATCTGGCTGAAATGTTGGTGGTAGAGGCAAAGAGAAACAGAGACAAGGAAAGACAGGCTAGGGCCACATTAGAGAGGGGTTTAATTTAACATAAATTGGAACATTTAACTTATGCTTCAGAAAGAAAAATCTAGTAGAAAAACGAAGATTAAAAGAAGCAGCAAAATAAAATGTGAATGAGAAGAGCCTTGAACCAGGCACTAGAACTAAAGAGGAGACTACACTGGGAGATACTGCAGAGGTTTCAGCAACAATACACCAGTCACTTTCTGTTTGGCCATCTATTTTAAGGCATTATGAAAATGTTACTAGTGAAATAGTACTTGTTTTAATTTAATAATTGACTGCCTCTCATAATAAACTTTAGAGTAAGTACCTTCACTTTCCCAGCCCTGGAGCTGATCCTGATCCCTGGTAGCACTGCCCAGCACCTCTCGAGGGACAGGTTCCATTCGTGCATCCACTTTTTCTTGCTGAGAGGACTGGTTAAATCCTTCAGTGGCCTTTTGGAAAAAGAAGTTGAGCTCCTCAAAGTTCATGGCCTGGAGCTCTGCATGAAGTTCTACCTGTTGGGATTCCTCCAACTCATTCCAGAACTGTAGCAGGTGGTCTTGCCCAGCTTTGGACAATCTGAATTTGAGGTCATTAGCGTTCATAATGCTGTGGTAGCCAAGCTTGGTGAAAACAGGACTGTAATTTCTGCACCAGTAAACCTAAGAGAAAAGGGATCAACAGCAGGTCAAAGTCCAATCTCCAAACCTAAGTATTTTCCTACTAAAAACAAGTATACACACCAGATGTTAAAGAAATTAAAAAACATTAACAATTACTCTCCATCACAATGTCTCTAAGAGATAAAACTTGTAAGACCACCATACTAGGCACTGCAGTAAATATTGTACTGATATGGTCTCATTTAATTTTCAACAGCTGTGTGACACAGGGACCATTATAATCATTCCTTTACAGTGGAGAACACTGAAGCACAGAAAGGCAAAGCAATTGGGCCAATCAGTGGAATAGTGTGTGAATCCAAGCACTCTGATACCAGGGTTCACTAACTGCATGTAGTCACCTCCAGACTATTCTTCTGACCACTAAGCTAGCACAGGAAAAATACTTGATTTAACATTACAACTGTTTTTTTTCTTTTTAAGGATAAAAATAACTGTTTTATTCAGAATACAACAAAATTCAAGGAGACAGGAACACCTATCATTATGGAAAACTATTTCAATGTCAATTCCTGCAAAGAAACAATAAAAACATGTCCATTGTTTTCACTGAGAACTGTATTCTAAAACGACCTTAAAGAAACAATAAACACATTAACAATCAATGGATAAAACAATGCTTTTTAACAGCAAACCATGAAAATAAAGCAAAATGCCAAACAGCATAGCTCAAAAAAAGAGAAAGGAAATATTTAAGCTAATTAGAGATAAATGCAAGAGCAGACAGATGTCATCTAGAAAGAGTTCACAGAGGAAGCATGCCCCAGCTTTACCTTAAGGGTGGAGCAGATTATATACATAAGATTAGGAAACACACAGTGTGGGTGGCCATAAGGAGTGTGGATATATGGGGTGCAACACAGGAAAAAAAAATTGCAGGCTTATGCAGAAAAAGTATGATGTACCATATGGCTAAACCACCAAAAGTATTGAAAACTAATCAGAGGAACTGAAATTTAACAGAATAAGTAACAGGAAGCTAAGAGATTACTCAAAAGGGGAGTGTCACCATGAGTTAGAGAGATAAGTGAAAAGGGCAATGGCATAAAACAGATCTTAAGGAGGGACAACTAGAAGCAGAAAAACAGTTAAAAGCAACTGCAGGTATGAAAAATCAAAGGTCTAAACCAGATTGATTGCAGAGAAAATAAAAGTGAAAGGGGTCAATTTGGAGGTTACATAGAGCATGGTTACCACACTATAACTGCTCAGATGGACAGGAGAGGCGGTAGCAGTGGAGAAACAGCCTATCTCCTCCCACTCAAAGAACAGTTCAAGGAACAAAGGTGAAAGTACAGTGCTAAACTTTAAGAGTTTAGTCAAGTTAATTTCCCCATGCATCAAATTCCTCACCTGTAAAGCAGTATTAATAAGAAGGATTAATTAATAAGTCCTCATCAAGACTATTAAAATCAAACATTTACAAACTCAGGTTAAGAGAACTGACATCAAGAGTTCCCTGAGGTGGCAAGGACACCTACTGGTTATATACCTATCATCTGTGGTGTAGTGGTACAACTCTAATGGCTTTAGAGATACTTGTTAATTTAATCCTCAAAACAACTCTAACCTACTGCTATTGGAACTACTTTACAGAGGAAGAAATTGAGATACAGAATAACTTGCTCAAAGTCCCAAACTAGTAAAGTGACAGAACTCAAATCCCAACAACCTGGGCTCCTAAATTCATACACTTAACCTGTATTGTGAATCTAGATAGTCTCTCAAGGAAAATAAAACTATGTCTCTGTGCTTGTGTGTGTAAAAAAGAGAGAGGGTGGCAAGAGAAAGAGACTCACGTTATTCACACTTAATTTAGAAATATAGAAATGAATGCTGTTTTTCACTCTGATTCACTTTGCAGAAAGGAATTCACAAGCCAGTAAGATGGAAAAAGAAAGAAAACACACAAGACATATGGTGAGAAACTTTACAAGATGTGTAGATAATTCATTTCAAAAAGATTTATTACTTTTTATTCTATATCAGACATGTCAACCAAATTAGAAATTTTTTAGAAACAACTTTAATTTTCAACTACTCAAAAATAAATTCAGTGACAGGCATACAACTTCTAGATATTTTTTCTCTGAGTAAGATGCCTTCCAAAACTGAAGTAACAAACTGGCTTCCTGATTCTTCTTATAAAATCAATTTCAAATTAGATTAGCATGTAAAATTGTATAATATTTCCTTTTTTATTTTTGCTTTATTCTGGTATCTGAATAAAGTATTTGGGGATAGCATATTTCAACTGCAAAATGAATTATATCACCTATAAAATATATCTTACAAGTTACCAATAATTCATAACCAAATTAAGGCTTATAAATGAAATGATCTTAATAGCATGGGACAAAGGTCACCTAAGATGCTCTTCACTACATCTGTGTCCTTTCTTTAATTTTTCTATCTACTGAAATACCACCCAAACTTAAAGACCGCCTCTCATACTCTAACTTAAAGGGAATCTTTGTAGGTTTCGGGATCAAATAGAACTGACTTTTATTCTTGGATTTATTGCTTGTGCCATGTCCCAGGTACTTTCAAACATGGTATCTTCATGTGTAAAATGGGAATGATAAAATTTTCTTTGCAAAGTTCAGAGGCAGAAATGAAAAGAATGCTTACAACCAATGAGAAAATGAGGCTCAAAGGGATTAAGCAATTTGCTCAAGGCTACATACCTAGTAGGTAGAAAAACAGGAACTATAACACAGATAAATCTGACTCTAATGCTTATGCCCTTTTCATACACCAATATCTCTCATAAGAGCAGAGGAAACATTAAGAATCTATCCAAGTTCTCATTTAAAGAGAGGCTGTATAGTGGCTGGTAACCAGCACTGGACTCTAGGGTCAGACTGGTTAGGTTTGGGTCCCAGGTCCACCACTTCCCAATTTTGTGACCTTGAGTAAGTTACTTAACTTCCCGTGCCTCAAATGTTCTCTGTAAAAGAATAAAGTCAGTACTCACCTCTAAGGTTAAGAGGATTAATGCATTTGTATAATGAAAGGAATTCAAAGCAGTTGTTGGCACAGAGAAAGCTGTGTATAACCTGCTAGTAACTGCTATGATATAAGTGAAGTTTGTGCTTCAGAACACTAAGTCATGAGAACTATTATCTGAATTGGGCACTGCAGAGCGGAAACAAGTTTGCCAAGGAAAGAAATTTGCCAAGGGGAAATTTAGTGGGAACAGAATGAAAATGGTTCAAGTAAATTAATGTAGTCAAGAAACAAGCACAGATAGCCCATAGATGAGGCCAAATTTTCATCACTGCTGCTATTTCTGTTGAAAGATGACTAACCCACAACCATCCTTTTCACAATTTATATGGATGGGTGACTCCCAAAGGCTTCCATTTATTTACTTATGTATTTTATCAGGTTGCACATTATATAGGCTTCAGGTATACAGACTTACATATCAGAATCTATAGATGGTACATTATGTTCAGCACTGAAAGTTTAATTTCTATCCCTCACCGTACAACTGATCCCTTTTAATAAGCAAAGATACTGCAGATTGTTAGTAGACAATTTAAGAAGGAAAATTATTTACTTTCATGCGCTATTATTCTCTCAACAAATATATGAGTACTTACTGTGTGCTAGGCACTGATCTAGGTGACAGAGACATAGCAATGAGCAAAGCAATGAGCATACCCATATTCCAGAACAGGAGACGAGCATGTAGTGCTATGAGGCAACTGTTAAGAAGAAAAACACAGTAGAATAAGGGACTACAGAGCAACAGGGATAAGGTATGTATTTAGATAGTGGGAGTAGGGGAGGAAGAGAGAGTCAGGAACCAGATTGGGCCTATTGGAGACACTTGGAGACACATCTGAATGAAAGGGCAGCAAAACAAGACAATAACCTGGGAAGAAAGGTTCTAGGTAGAAGAGGCTGTAAGCACAGTAGTCACAGGATGGGATTGTGCTTGGGCATACAAGGAAGAGCAAGAAGGTCAATGCAGCTGGAGCAGAGACTGATGCAGAATGATGAGACTGCTGAAACCAGATCAAGAAGGGTCAGTCAAGACAGACTCTGGGGTTTGCGAAGCTACCAAAGAATTTGCAGCAGGTGAGTATAGTGGTGCAATTTCAGTTTTTAAAGGCTTATTCTACAGCTATAGAGAGAAGAGAGGAAAGATTTTAAAGAAGATCAAAATGGAAGCAAGGAAACCAGTTATGGAACTCTCACAAGAGTCTAGATGAGAGATGATGGTGGTTGAGAGTGGTGGTGAGGGTGGATTCAAAAGGTGAACCTAGAGATTAGGTAATAGACTTAATGTGGAGAGAATAACATGAATCAAACAAATATAACCAGAAAGTGATGGCACCATTTACTGAGGTGGGACACCACCAGGATAGGAGCAGGTTTAAGGAGCTGCATGGAGAGTGGGGAAATCAATACTTAACTTTGGGTCATATTAAGATGCCTATTAAACATCCAAATAGAAATACTTATTAAATAGACAAATGTAGTATTCTAGAGTTCAGAGGGATACTGGAACTGAAGGTGAAACTTTCAAGGTCATCAGCACACATATTAAGTTTATAGATTGAGAGTATAGAAGACAGGAGAAAGAACTGCAGACATTCAGTGGGGGTATTACAAAGCATTTCTGTTGACTTACAAACTTTCAGGAGCTATGATGCCATTACATTTGAATTTGTAGAAAACACATCATATAAAAATAATAGTTGAGAGAGCAATTCATACTAAACTGCTTTTCAAGTAATGGGGAGTCTTTCCTGTCCCGTTTATACTACTGCTTTTGCCCAGGCTAAGGGAGTTTACAGTAGTGGGAAGTTCATCACAGAACCAGGCAACTGAAGGAAGACCAGGTTCTTGGACCCATGCCATGTTTTCATGTTCCTAAGTACACATTCCCTCATGCAGATAGTATAACCAGTCCTCATACACCCTCAAATGAGAGTATGGAGTGGGATTTCTCTGCCTACTAACAGGCATGCCAAACATGTTATAACATTTTATGATATAAATCAAACTTTTCCCAAAGAGTAATAGATATCTATTCACTTTCGGATATTCGCGAAAACAATCCATGCAAGTAAGATTCTCAGGAAATTCAAAGGTTAAGCTTCGCCACCTGGGCACAGACCACAGGTATCTGAAATGTTTGGCAAGGTCACATGCTCATTTACATATCCTGAAAATGTTCACTGCAAAACCATACATGGGTTTTGGACAAGAATAATTTAGCTGTATTTTTTGTTTGTTTGTTTGTTTGAGACAAACATAGCCTCCACCTCCATGCCACAAAAACTGTATCGTTTCTCCAATTAATTCTGCTAAGAGGTGTGCCCTTGTGCGTAATATAGTACACAGTGATTAAGAGAGATAAATTAGGATTTTTATTTTGACGACCAAAGTCTCAAAAGGCTGAAGATCAGTCTAAAAATGATGACAGAGCTTGGTGTCTAATGCACCTAATCAAGGGCAAATTTGGAAATAATCTACCATTGTCAAATACACTTTTATTTGATATACTGGTATGTTCAGTAACAGTATTACAGAAAACCAGTTTTTCTGCTCTCCTCCTACTATCTCTGCTGCTAAATATTTGCCCCCAAAAGTGATAAGTAAACCTCTTAGAGCTTTTGAAAGAGTCTTGGAATTAAGCCACAACCACTGATTCCTATAAATGGTTGGCAGCAAAGCCAAACAAATCCTTCTTCCCAGCCAAGTGAGCCAACTCACTACTAGTGAAGGAACAGAAACTGCCCTCTGTGTCCTGCGAACTGTTTGGTCCATACCAAGTGAATTTCATCCCAAAGTCCTGCAACTGAAACTGAAAACGTTATATAATTATACATACATATCACTAGTACATGATTTCAGATTTCACCAACCATGCACAATAACCACACAACAAGAAGCCATATGGTCAGCGCATGTGAATTCTCAGTCTTCCAATACTTCTACTTGGCCAAACCAGGCGAAACCCAGAAATTTCAATCCTCCACTGATAGTATTAAATGAAAAACTGAAGTGGTAAGTAGATTTTTGTCCCACTCTCATATCCACCACGGGTATCTTCTAGCCTTCTTGAGTGCGCTCTTTTTCTGAAATATTCCAAACATCCCAATTTGCTCCCACCGACTGCTTGCTGCAAGAACTACCTGTCCTCTCTAGAGGCCCTGGAACCTGGCCTCGCTGTCCATCGTGCCCTGGCCTGAGCACCTCTAGGTCTCTACCCACCTCTAGGCGAAGTATGTGTCCATCCCCTGCTCCAGATGTGTTAGGTCTCTAATTCCCTACAGGTGAAACAGGTCCTTAGCGCTTATCCAGGTGAGTCCAGTCCCTATCCTCTCCCCAGGTGAGACAGGCCTGTACCACCCCATCCAGGTGAGGCCAATATCCAACACTTGACAACCCCCACGCTTCCAGACACTACCCCAAGCCTTCTCCTCCCTAAGTTCCCGGTCCAGACACCCCCCCATAACAGCTGGGGAAGGAGCCCCGGGTCGTGGGTGTCTAAAGCCCGGCGCCGGGCGCATACGTGCGCCGCGTGTCCACGTCTGCTTGCGTGCAGACACAGACTCCCAGCCCGCCCGACCCCGCGAGCCCCACCCGGGTGGGGAGACAGGCAGGGACTGCCTGGAAGCCCCTCACCTCCCTCGTCGCTACGGCGGCTCCGCCCGGCTCCGACTCCCTCGGCGCAGCCACTCATCGGCGTCGCCAGCCCGCTCTGAATATATACCCTCATCCGGGAGCAGGGGCGGCGGGGCGGGCCGGGAGCTGGGCTAAGGGGAGCGCCGGTCCCGGCCACCCCGCCCCTCGGTCACCGCGTCGAGTGGCTGTCCTCTCGGGGAGGGGCTGACACCGTCCGTCCGCGCGACAGACACGTCAGCGCCACGGGCGCTAGCGACCAGCGGCTCCGGAGGGGTAGAAGGGTCCTCGCGTCATTCACTTCCCGGCCCAATAGGGATGGAGCCCGGAGCCCTTTGCTACGCCCCGCTCCGTGGCAAGCTCGCCGGCGGGAAGGGGCCGGGCCAGCGTGTCACTCATTACCTGGCCCAATGAGGATGGCTCGGGGCGCTCCGCCCCGCGGGGCAAGCTCGCGGCGTGGGGGCGGCATGGTGGCCGCGGGGGGAGCGTTGAGTCCCTTTAGGCTCTGACGTGTCGAGCGAGGTTGACGTCACCGGGCTGTCCCTTGGGCTCCCGACGCAGCCCGGGCGCACCCCTTCCGAGCAGCGGCCTGTGGAGGTAGGCGGGGCCGTGTCTCGGGCGGATTTCCGCCTCCTGCGCGCCCTGCAGTGGATGAGAGTGCAGCGAGTGCTGCGCGGAGCCGGGAGGCTGGCTGCCCTGGTGCTGGCACTGGAGCTAGTCATTCCGTCTGCGGTTAGGCGGACGTCTGGTGGTGTGGTGTCTGTGGTGTGTCAGCTCCGAAACGCATGCAAGTCAAGCCAAACCCGTCACTTCTGCACGAAAACAGAGAAAACGCCAGCAAAGGTGCTAGGTCACCAGAGGTCGCAGAGAGCGTAGTCATCGAGCCCGGTGGCCGCCTGTGCCAAGGTGGACTTACCTTCCCAGGCTGCCCGCACCGAAGATGGTGACTGGACTGGGTGACCTCCAAGGATATGCAGACCAGTCTGTCGTTGCCTGTTGGGCACCTATTATATAACGTCGTGCGTACATGCACACCCAGGTTTTATGAGCATACATTTGTTATTTAATCTTTAAATATTTAAAGTTGCATTGCACTTTGTGTAGTTTTGGAAGGTCAATATGTTGAGAAAACAAAACCACCTACGTTTGCCATAGCAATTTACAGTTTTCAGGCAACTGTGTGCCTTTCTTACTTCTTGACTGTAAAGGCTTCTTCATTTCCTTTATCAGTTGTAGAATCACCCACCAGAATTTGAGTGCTTACAGTATATCAGGCGCTGTTCTAGGTCCTGGATATTTCATCTGGAAAGTCTTTGTTGCATGAATCTCTGAAGGCATAAGGAACCTTGCTCTAAAATCTTTCCTGATAACATAGGTCCCACTTAAACCTAAAAACTGACTCCCAAAGATGAAACAATATAACTTTAATGAAGGGAAGAGTTAAAGATAGTTGATTTCTAAAAATTACTTATTGTTACTCTCTAAGTTTTTACTCCCCTGGAAAGAGGTATATGAGAGATAAGAATAATTCAAACTAGGAGACCCAGATTAAAAATCACAGTTCAACTCCTACAAGTTATGTGTCATTTAACCTCCCTAAACCCTAATTTCTTCCTTTATAAAATGAGAATAATTACTACTTTATACAGATATGGTGAAAGCTAAATGAGAAGGAATAAGATGGTGCCTGTAGTTTAACAGACATTCTGTAAATCTTGAATAAAAGAATGAAAAGAAAAATCATTATTTTAGAAAATAGAAAAAGGTAGAACTGGGGCCCAGCATACATATTTTCAATAAACTACTATAAATCTAATTTTGCCCTTCCTGTTAAATTTTTTTCATTGGTAGACAAAAATCTCACTTTCTCAGATAAATATCCAGAAACTTTTTATGCTAAAGTTATTTCTATTTTATTTTAATCCAAAAAAGGCAGGTTTATTATAAAAAGGGAGAGAAGAGTAAATGACACTTGCACAGACACAAGCAGGCAGAAAGAGCTGCCCCTGAAAGGGACAGGTTTGTTAAAAGAGATGCGTGCATGGCCACAGGTGGGCAGCCTTGGGAGGAGAGCTACCTCCTCCCTTTGCAAAAGGATAATGTCACCTGCATAGTCACAGGTGGCGAGGAGAGCTGCTGCCAGTTATTTCTATCCTTTAAAATGCCATCGTATATATAGTCTTTTAAAAGCTAATGGCACAGAACAAGGCAAAGATGCTCTGTCCATGATTATTTAACATTACATGGATATATTAATGCAATTAGGCAAGAGAATTATAAGAGGTTTAGAAAAGAGATCCAGCAACTCCACTCCTAAGTACCTACCCTAAGGAAGCAAAAACACTAATTCAAAGGGATAGATGCACTCCTACATTCAGTGCAGCACTATTAACAATGGCCAAGTTATGAAAACTGGCTAGGTGCCCAATGGCAGATGAATGGATTAAAATGTTGGTGTATACAAACACACACATGAAATATTAATCAACTATAAAAATGAAATCTTGACATTTTGACAACATGGATAGAAATGGAGGGGGTTGTGATAAGTGAAGTAAGTCAGAAGGAGAAATGCCAAATGATTTCACTGTGGAATATAAAAAAGAACAACAAAGAAACACACAAAACTAAGCCAGAATAATCCTCGAAGTTTGATTGTAAAATTGAGGCTACCAATTCTAGGGAAGGACTAAGGTGGGAGGCAAAAGGAGGAGGGGGCCAATGGTCTGATGGAAGTAATGGATGCTGTGTTGGTGAGCACTGAGATAACATACATCTGAGGAGGTGTGAATCCATACCCCCAAGTCACATACAATGTTGTAAATCAACATTACCTCAATAAAAAAAATAATATAAATAAAAAGAATAAACAGAACTACCTTGACTTTTAAAGATTGTGAGAGTATATATACCTGGAAAGCCCTAGAAAAACAATAATAAGAGCAAATCATACACTATTTCAGCAAGGCTGTTAAATAAACAGAGTCAGTGGTTTTCATACACAATAACCAGCTAGTAGACACAACAGTAGAGAAAAATCTCATGGTAGCATCAAAGAAAAATAAGTAGATATAAATTTAATGCAAAACATGTAAATTTCCTATTTATGAAACCTGTAAAAGGTTCCTACATAAAAGCAACACAATATATTTGATCAAGAAGTGAACAACTGCATGTTGATTTGTAAATTGTACTCCTTGTTAAGTTATACATTTACAGATAGAACTAGATGATACTAAAGTTCTCATGGAAAAAAAAACATATGTCTCTATATGTGATAGAGATATATATTTGCAGGGAAGGAATGCGAACAATTAGTGAATTTAGGTAACGGATATGTGGGATTTATGCTCCTCTGCAATTTCTGTATAAGGTTGAAATAACATAAAAATTTACAAATCAAAAAAATAGAATGCACCTTATAGAGGAGTTCTGTGTTGTCTATCAAATATAAAAGTCTTTAACAAGCACAGCAATTCGGGAGGGAAGAATGGAAAAGTGTGATTGTCAACAGAATAGTTTCCTTGTTACGTGTCACATGACTTCTGGCACCCAGTCAGAATGCCATGTCACCTGGGATGCTGTAACTGCTACCGGCAGTGCTGTTTATGGTGGCAGCTGTGCCTGCCTGGGACACGATTAATCACAGGAAAGTGTTTTCCTCTTATTCATAACCTTCCAGTTGAGAACAGTGAGCCTTAGATAAGGATTACAGAAACATGTGATGCAGGGGTGTGGGGGTGGAGGGTGGGCTAGAATCCCATGCTGATGGCATAAATGTCCCTGGGGTTGAACTATTCTCTCAAGAGCAACCTGGCACATTTTCCACATTCAATTAAGAACAAACAGGTGTTTGTTCAAAATATGTTGATCAAGCTATTCTGTGTCTGTCCTTATGAACGCATCATGGGAAATAAAAAATTAGGGCTAGCATCCTCAAAGAATTTAAGGTACTAAAATTAAGGTATGGAAGATGTTCCTATTCTCGAGGTAGTGGGTCAAAAGTGCCAGAGTGACTGCACAAATAAGGATTTCAGAACTCAGAGGAGGGGGAGAATACAGGAATGAAGAAATTTCCTCAAGGAGAGGCCAGTGGGGTTTGAGAAAGTGTTAGGAGATGAAGGAAGCCTCACTCTTTCCAGAGACTCCCCTTGACCCTCAGCCTTGAAAGTGGGGCTCCCTTGAGCTGGCTGTGTGTTTTCCCACTGACATCAGCATGCTTTTTCTAGTTCCTGCTGCCTCCTTAATGAAAGAAATTAAGGAATCTGTACTTGGCAACATACAAAGTAAGATACCAACCTCTGTGGAATTCAAAGCATTGGCAAGTGAATATTTACCAAAGATTATGTGTTTTTAGTGGTATGTATGATCTCAGCTTGTCTTTAAAAAAAACATAGATAATACCTTCATCTATTAGCTAGATCATAGGTACATAGGTACAAGGTAGATGATAAACAGGATAGGGCAGATATCTGTGAGATTTGGAAAAATCACCCCAATTCCCTGACCTTCAGTTTCCTCATCTGACATAATAATACAGTTTATCTTACAGGCTTGGAAGAAAAAGCCCCTAATACAACGTGGCTATTCAATAGAGATTAGGTAAATAAACCTACCATGGAGAAAAAAAAGAAGAAAGGAAAAGATGCAGATAGGAGACAACACTATTGAAAATATAGAATCATGTTGGGATTGCAAAAGAGATATTTTAAATGGGCATTATTGCACACAAATCCAAAAATTCAGAGAGGTGTACAACAGAGGTCCTGTGTTTTACCTTTTGGGGACTATGGGATTATGGTGAGTTTTACATTCTTTGAATGCTTTTTTCCTATTAAAAGTAAAGTGAAAATTATTTGCTAATTAGAGCATCTATTTTTTTTTTTTTTTTACTTTTAGACAAGGGGGTGTGTTAACTTACCAGCTCCAAGAGCCTATGTGCTACCTTGTCCCTGCAGTTGTGCCAGCTATGTGCGCTCTGTCTGCAACTTCTCGTGTGAAACAACCAGGCGTGATCCACTCTGATTCTTCAAGGCCACACCAAAGGAGTCCTCCCTGCAGGGTCTGAATGTGATGACCCCAGGTAAGCCAGTGATTTCTAGAAGGAGCCACATTATTTCCCAGAAGTACATAGATCACTAGATCTGGCTCAGCTTAAGGCTGGGTTCAAGTCCAAGTCAGAGCATTCATGAGATCACTGTTTCCAGGAGACAAACAAATGGGTGGTGGAGGAATTCAAGTTTTGACCCTCCTGTTGACAGTTTCCTGAACTATGGATACTTCATTCTTTCATGAGATCAGTCTGAGTGAACAGCTCACCACTCTTCCCACACCCTAAACTTTCTGTAGCTCAGGGTATGTTTTGAAATATTGTGAAATAATGACTACACCCTGTTAAATGACTTTTTAAAACTCAAAATACTATAATCTAGTATTACTATACTATTTACTATAATCTAGAATATAAATAAACGACAGAATGAATGAGGGAGAAAGTAGCTAAAAGTGTTAGTGTGCAACAATTATAGAGAAACAAGAAAGCCTAAATTGAGTAGGCTTTTATGGTGTGGGAATATGGGCTTCAAATTCCTGTCCAGTGCTGTTAGCTAGAGATTAATTGGCTTAACTCCTTTAAATTCAGAGATAGGGACCTCCCTGGTGGCGCAATGGGTTAAGCAACACACTATGAAGCAAACTGCAGCACAAGTTCGATGCCTGTCGCTGGCTGGGAAGGCTGGGGAGGTGACTCACATGGTGTGGCAGACATCTACTGCCTCACCCCCTTCTCCCCTCAGCAGTGTATTTTGGTCTATCTGCCTGTTCTGTTCCCCACTCTGTCTCTGGTAGATCCTCTCACCTCCCCCTCACCTCTGGCCTATACCCCAGTGCTTGTATGCATAAATAAATAAATATTTTTTTAAAAAATAAATTCAGGGCCTCCCCTGGTGGCGCAGTGGGTTAAGCAGCGCACTACGAAGCAAATTGCAGCCACTGCAGCACAAGTTCGATCCCTGCTGCCGGCCAGGGGGGGGACCCACATGGTGCGGCAGACCTCTCCTGCTGTGCCCGCTGCTCCCCTCAGCAGTGTATTTCAATCAATCTGCCTGTTCTGCTCCCCGCTCTCTGTGGTGAATCCTCTCACCCCTCCACACCTCTGGTCTGTGCCCCAGTGCTTGTATGCATAAATAAATAAATCTTTTTAAAAAAAAATAAATTCAGAGATAAGGAAATAGACATATAAAAGTGAAGAGTTTACTAAGGACACAATAGGTAATTAAGAAGCAGAAGGAATATTAGAAGTCAGCCATATAGTCAATTGCTATATAACAAGGTTTTTTCAACATATAATTGGTATAAAGATAATTATTAAGACCTTCCAACACCACAGTGAATGGTTCCAATTAATTTTTTCTCTCAAAGCTAATCAGTTCACTGTCATTGTGTCCTCAGTCAAATATTTAATGTCCACTCTTGGATGCCCACTGGGCTGGATCTTTCTAATACGAGCAATTACAGTGGTGCTGTCTCCTGGGAACTTCTCAGAAACTTAGTTTAGAATGCCATCTGGCCCACAAACTAGAAACTAGAAACTGCAACACCTTTTGTCCCAAAGTTGCTTCCTAAAATACCTTGGAATTCATCCAGTGTACTCCAGAGGTATATTTAGTCATGTACCTCTGCTTAGCTTAATCACCTTCCATGAGGAGCTTTCTCAGGTATGAATGACCTCTCATAATAGGGTTTCTCAGTTCTACTTGTAAGTGTAATATATTTGGATTGGTTGTGGATTTTCTCTCTTACCATCTCAACTCAGTAGGAAGGACACACACAGCAGGTATATCTCAGTTATTATTGTTGGAGTTATCTCCTAGTCACCTATTCTTTCTTTATGAATCTACAACAAATAAAATTTGTATTTTTCCAGCAATATCTTTAACTAAGGAGAAGATAAAAATGGAATGTCTCCTTCAAGAAATCTCAGCACAGCAAGTTCCTGAACAATTCTTTTTTAGTTGTTGTTCCAGACTTGCATCTCCACTTGGCCTGTGTTCCTTAATGTTGACAGAAGAAAGACACAATGTCCCAGTAGACAACTCTGACTATGCCAACTGGCTTGGCATCAAATTAAAATACAAAGATGTAGTCTCAAAACTTATTTGGGTTCTTGGAGCTGCTGGGTAATTATTTCCTGTGTCCTTTAACAACATTCATTTATTCCTTTAATTTGGTTTGACCGCTTAGCATAGCAGGGAAGAATTTGGGCTCTGAAGTCAGAGAGCATGAGTTTGAGTCCTGCCTCTGCAGTTACTAAATGACTTAGTTAGTTAACTGATGTTTATGTCCCTCGTTTGCTCACTGGTGAAATGGGGCTAAAGTTGGGCCTAACCTACTTGGGCTGTTGTGGGAATTCATATGTTTAAGGTACTTGGAGTAGTTTCTAACATAGATAAAGAGGTTTGTAGATTTTGTTTAAAATATTATTTACAAGTTTGACTTACTGGGTATTAGGTATTGGGAATAGAATGTGGCACAGACAGTCTCTAAGGCAGATCCCACAATCCTTGCCTCATGCATGTGGGCAGGACCAGTCACTTGCTATGACTAATAGACTATGGAAAGGTGTTGGAATATTCATGTTCATGAATATGAATTAGTAATGAGATGTCACCCCATGATTAAGTAACATTAGATAAGGCTTTCTGCTAGTAGACTCACTTTCACTCTTTAGCTGGCCTTGAAGAAACCAGCTGCCATGTTGTGAGCTGCCTATGGAGACAGCCACATGGCAGTGAACTTCACACAGCTTCTAGGAGATATGGTGGTTGCCACCCAGTAAAAATACAAAATCCTGAAGTTTGCAGTGCTGCAACCTTATTCCACCAATGACCAGAGTGAACTTGGAAATGGATTCTACTCCACTTGAGCCTCCACATGAGAACATAGCCCACTGGACACCTTGATTGTGGCTCCATGAGATCTTAAAGCAGAAAACCCAGCTCAGCCCTGGCCAACACCTCTAATGCAGCCTTTTGAGAGACGCTGAACCAGAGACTCAGGCAGCTAGACAGGTTGGAGAAAAACACAAAAGTATCTTGACTGTTCTCACTTTAAATTCATGACCATATGCAGTGGGTTAAGCAGCACACTATGAAGCAAACCGCAGCCACTGCAGCACGAGTTCGATCCCTGCCGCTGGCCAGGGAGGGGACCCACATGGCAAAGCAGACCTCTCCTGCCTCGCCCGCTGCTGCCCTCGGCAGTGTATTTCAGTCAGTCTGCCTGTTCTGCTCCCTACTCTGTCTGGTGAATCCTGTCACCTCCCGCGACTCTGGCCTGTACCCCAGTGCTTGTATGCATAAATAAATAAATCTTTTAAAAAAATTCATGACCATATACAAATACTATATAGTTTATTTCTCTAGTCTACTCGTTTTGCCATTCTGCTGAATAACTATTTGACATAGGAGAGAAAGAGAATGAATCAGCTTAAGAACCTGCCACATAACAGTTTCTAATAACATTTTTATATGTTCTCTAAGGCACATTTACACAAATACCAACACCACCCTCCCCAGGGGTGTAGGAGGAACAAGATGGTGCCTCCCTAGAAATCCTGACTTCCTGTAGCCAGCCACACCCTGCCTAGCTGAGCTTGCTTCTCACACAGGAGTTTTAGAAAAAAGACATCCTAAGGTTTGTTCAGGAGCCCATACCTTTCTGGCATTTCTCTGAAGTAACTTCTAACTATGTTTGTCTTGGCCAGAAGGCTGCTTCTGAAGGAGATTGATTCTTCTTTTAGAAGAAAAGAATATATCTAGTTGCACTGTATTCCTAACAGTTATAATGAGTGAATGATAAAATATAAACAGACCCACCCAAGAGCAGAATAAATTCTTTTGATTGAAACGAATGTTCCATCCACTCACTAGAATCCCTCCTTGAATTATATCATAATAGGATACTAGTGATAGCTGTTTATCTTTTTTAAAGACTGATGTGTCCTTTTATTTATTCATTTGTCATTTAATATACTATCCTATTAGTAATCATTTTACTTGGTTCGAATATAACTATTTAAAAATGTGATGCTTTGCTTGTAGATCATCTTTTTTTTATAAGGAGGTCATCATTTTTGCTTAAATAATTGCTCAAAAATTGTTATTTTTTTTAGCTAAACATGATGTAGTTTTAGGTCATAATTTACTACACAGAAATAGTAATTTTCTAAGAAGTAATTTAGAAATACAAAAACATAAACAGAAATTTCCAGAGGCACCTGGTCACTTCTTAATATAGGATCTGACAATAACTAGTTTGGATTATTTTTAGGATAAGGAAGGCACACATTAACTTAACAAACAATATAAAGTCATTCCAATGATGTGCCTGAAAGTTTTCCACCATAAAAATTAAGAACATTTGGTCTTTTTTTTAATCACCTGTTCTTATCAAAATTGGTCCAATAAAAGTATCCATCACCTGTATCCTGACCATGATTTGTTACAAGATTGGCAGATGTCCAGAAATTCCTTCTTAAACCTAAAATCCATTTTGGATTAATGTAGACCAACAGCTGCTTAAATAATGTATGTAAATCATTTAGTTATTTATAACTGTGAATAAATTACCTGTATTTCTTACATGCATGTTGTAAAAAAGTAGGTTTAACTATATAACTTTTTTAAAATGTTTAAAAGTGTCCCTTAAGTGATTCTATGCCATCATTATTTCTCTCAGAAATCAATCGTATCAACAAAAGAAATATCACATAAAGTTAATTATGATTTAGAAAGCACAGATATTCTAAATTGTTAAGCTTTTTTAAAAAAATGTACAGAATGATTTTTATTAAATTTACATACATTTTATATTATATTTACATTTCAAATTCATGGTAGTCTATTCATTTTATAGGTCAATAAACTGAGGCTGAGAAACATTCTTCTACATTTTATAGAAGGGATGATTTCTGAATTTGAACACATATTTGTCTGACTACAAATTTCATGCTGTTAATCATTGCTTTAATTAATTCATATTCCAACCTTTTTCTTTTTTTGAGATTTTTTAAAAATTATATTTAATTGTATTTGACATCGTTTGTATTCCCCAGGGGGTTCCCACCAACATTTTCACCCGTGCACCGTCACCTCAGTCCCTTGTGCTCTGGTTTCTCTTCAGATCGCATAAATCTTTCACCTTTTTCTTTCTAAAATAGTAATAACTCAGCATTCACTTAGATAAAAATATTACAAGGTGTCTCAAAAAACAATGGTGATTAAATATTTGTATTACACAATGAACAAATCTACATGCAAAATTACTCATGTATTTTTTTTTGTTTATGTAAGTTATCTGAGTAAGTTAGGTTATATTCTACCATTAAAACAAAACACTTTTTGTTTCATGAAAGCTCATATCATGTTTAGTTTATTTTTTGTTGTTGCTTACTTGAGAGATTTGAACCCTCTCAAGATCACAGCTGCCTTTCAAGGTTCCAAACTTTGTAAAATCTTTGTTTTCATACAAACTGCTCGAATAGAAAAGAAAGCCATAGCTCTGTGAGTATGAGCAATGCTTAAAAACATACATTATGGTTATACAAAGACCAGAGTGATTCTGTCCTTTAAGAAGACACCAAATATTTAGATCCCCAAAATTACATTGTTCTTTAAAGCGTGTCTTCCTTGGAGTGCCTATCTTATCCTCTAGGGAATATTTTTAATATAAATATGAATTGAGATTGCTCTTAAAAAATTTTTGTCAATAGTAGGATAGACTTCCATTAGAAGAAAACGTGAAATAGAGAAGAAAAGAATTTTAATTTTAGTTGAACTTCCACTTCCTTTTAGAAAACAAAGAGTAATTTATGGTCATGCCCAAGAAAGAACAAGTGCTTCAGTAACCAGGATGAGTTGTTTGAAAGGAGCAACCAAATCAATTTTTAATATTTTGAACTTTTAGATGTAATGTCCCCAAGGCAGTGGAACGCTCCTTGGTTAGTTTGACTCATACTTGTTGTTAAGTGAAGTCAGTAGGAATTCACTGGCTGCTCTCCCTGATGGGGAGACTGAATTGGAATTGGAGCTTCTCCATCCGCCTCCCATTAGAAAGGAAGGCAGTTTTCTCTTCCCACAAGTGGACACAGACTGAGTGGAAGAACCATCCACTCAGAATCCACCAAGCCAGATTCTGAGGCTCTCCCCTTGCATGCACATGCAGAAACTAGAAGCAAAATTTCTTTTTCCAGTAGGTGGATTGGAGTCTCTCAAGAGAGCAATAACCATGGGGTCACTTAATTAAGGGACTTTGAAGGCAGAGAGGGCAAGAGAATTGAGAACTGAGGGGAAAGGCGAGGGTCACGGACTAAGAGACTGATTGATCAGTCAGTATGAACTCTGAAAACTCTTTGGGAAGCTTCTCTTAACTCAGTACTGAGTAGTGCTCTGTCTTCACAATTGGTTTCCTGTGGGTTTGCACCAGTGTTCACACTTTAATGAACCCAATATGTGCTCCAATTGGACTATGTTTTAACCTCCTGAGATCAACATATTACTATATCCAAATAAAATAATCCCAAGTTCAAGTCTTTGGGTTCTTCACCGGCACAAAATCAGTGACCTTTCGACATTCTCCGTAGCCAAGAATACAATCTTGGATGTTCCGAACAGTTTGGCTCCTTATTTTCACATACTAATCTATGAGGACTATCTTTACAAAGCCCACAGGCCTATTAAATTGCTTCCCCTCCAAAAAAAGATGAATTCTGTCTGGAACTATAAAAAGAAGCTTGTAAAACTATAATATTTTTGCTATCTCTGACAGCCACCCAAAACTCTCTTATTTGAGCAGTGTGTTTTGGATAGAAAAAATACAATTTCCATGCATAATACAAATTCCCTAGATAAGAAAGAAAAGACTTATATTGTCCAGCAGGCTCAAGCTAGACTTGAGCTTGCTAACTCCAGCAGTCCTGCCCTTTCTAAAGAAGGGTTGTGAGCATGTGGGGGGCTGTTCTAATAGAGATCAGAGGGGATTTTTGCCCTTAATTGTGAATTTTATTTTGCCATAAAGAGGTTGTGGTTTGTAAGAGACCTATAGACTCTTATTACTGAGGAATCTTATTACTATAGACTCTTATTATGAGGCAGTGGGAAGGCTGAGGCATGTTAGAGTCAGATCTACTTCATATCCGCTGAGATCAGTCATCACCAGACCGGGTGTCTTGCTTTCTCTTGAAAACTAGAAAATTAATGTCCTAGATCATATTCCTGGAACTCAAGGAAATATCATGAGCAATAAATTGTGAATTTTATCCAAGCAATGTGGTGTATTCATGTGGAGCACATGCGTGTGATGCACATAATACAAAATTATTCAGCTAGGTGGAAGCCAATTGCAACAAAGCATAATTAAAAAGAGGTTAAAGGTTTGACTGGAGCTTAAGAACTGGCTCTACCAGGGATAGATGGTACTAATTAGGCCACAAGACTTTACTCTTGACCTATTAAATGACAGCTTAGGAAAAGCTGTGTGACCTGTCCCCACATAGGCCACACCTACATTGGCCCTAAGATAATTCCTTGTGAATTAATGACCAATCAACTGACTAAGTTTCTCATCCTGAAGTAAATAATATTTTTTCAAATATTCACACAGGTATACAGAAAATGAAGGGCTCATTATTCTTTGGGAGGAAAAGTTATTAAAATCTCAAACAAAAGTCCCACCTAAATCTTCATTTAGACCTGACAGTGCAATCATATTAATGAGGGTAACTTTGACAGACAGTAATTTTATATGAAATAAAAATTTGATGGTTGAAGGATTTTTTTTTCTCACAACATCAAAGGGTAAAGAACATATAGTTTATATTTAATCATTCCTTACCAGGCTTAAGAATTCAATGAAAAGAACAATAATAACAGAGAGAAAGAAACAAAGAGCCTTAATAACTATGTTTCTGTATCTCTTGTAGTTCACACATTTTCCATAGTTGCCAGTAGAAATGAGTTTTCTCCATGTAAACTTGCTAAAAATGATAAGTGTGGACTTGTCCTCAAATCCTGCTGTTTAGAATGTTTGCTACATCAAACCTGGTCAGGATTAACTATGTACTAACCAACATGGTTACAATGATGGAGATAACACTGAAGAGAAAAAGCTTTAAAAAGTTTACCTTGCAGCCTGATGAGATCACAGCTAGTAGGATGATAATGAGAACAAAACAAAAAGAATTAATGAAAAATTCCCTAACTGGTATGCCTTGTGAATTAACTCATTTTATCATTAAACAATTTTATGATGTAAATACATTATCTCCCTTAAAAATGAGGAAACCCAGACTTACAGAGTTTTAGCTGCTTGCTAAAGTTATATAATTGTGGAGTAAAGTATTTCTAACTCCAAAATGGGAGTCACAAAATCCTTTCATCACCTAAATGTATCTTTCTTTCTTCACTATAAGTCACTGCCTCTGCCTGGTCTTCAAATATCTGATTCTCATTTTCTCTCTCTCTCTTTCCATCTCTCTCCCTCTCCCACAGAAAATTTGGCACATGATCATCTCTGTCTTTCTCTCTAGTAACTTGGCCTTTGTAAGCAGGCTGATAACTGGATGCTCTGTCCACAAAATGTTGGAGAAATACATCATTTAAAAGAATTTGAATTTAAAAGGGAAAAAGAAACTTCTGTTCTTCAGCCCTTCAATATCTATGTCCACTTGTGATTCTAACCAGTATTGCAACATCATCAGTCCTTGCCAGATCATTCATTCCCTATTGCCTAAGAGTTAACCAGATAACTGGCTTTCCCATCCTATCCTTTGAGTTGGGAAGAAAAAATAATGTGTCATGTACATGAACATGCCTGAGTAAGTGAATGGAAGCAACTTTGAATGGCCAAAACCATAAAACTGACCCTTAGAACAACACTTTGAGGTAGCCTAGATCAGAGGTTATAGCTCGCTATGTTACCTATCATCCAAGTCCCAACTTCTAAGTTCTCTTTCTTGGTTATAACCTAAAAGTCAAATGTTAAAGTCTTTGATGGAGATCAAGCAATGATAAAAGAGAGCGATGAATCATAAACTGGGAGACTTCTTCGATTCCAGGTGTAAAGGGAATAATTCTGCAGTGCAATTATAGAAGGATGGGTATAATCATATGAACCTAACTTGCATTTTCCAACTGCTGACACTCACAGTACACATTTGATTTTCATTTACCTGACTACTTTTATCTCAGTACAGACTTGGTTCAGAGGAGAGAGGTATCATTTTAATTTTGGTTCATTCCCTAGCAGAAACAATGTCACATCCCTATCATATGTCCTTTTAGTTGAACTTTAAATTAGATGTAATCACGACTTTTGCAGATCTCACAGACAATGGGAACAAAGGAATGTTATTTAGTGTGACGAAATTCCAATGTATGAGACACAAGGATTAGTGGGGCATCAAGGAAACAAGTATTAGTAGGGCATCAAGGAAAAGTGATGGTTCATAGATTCATTCTTTAAGTATGAGTAGTTCTTTGCCAAACAATGATGCACAGAATGGAGGAAGTACTCTAGGCAGATATTGGGACACCAGGTCTAACATCCAGTGTAGAGCTGGAGAGGTGAGAGTAGGGTGTGGAGCAGAGTTCTGGAAACATTGGAAGTAACTGGAATGTTTATTAAAAATACAAATAGCCAGGCTTCCTGATTCAGGAGGAAAAACCTGAAAATCTGTATTGTCAAACAGCTCCCAGGTAATTTTGTAATCAGGAAAGTTTGGGAAACACTCCCTAAACTTGGGAAGTCACTTAAGGTCTTCAAAAAGTTAAGGGATTTTAACAGAACAGAATTTTTAACTCTGTTGGCAGAGTGGAGCTTGAAGGCAAAGTGATCACAAAAATAGTTTAAGAGAATATGTGATCCAAAATATGTACTGACGATGGGCATGACATTTAAAGAGTGAATTTAAGAGGTATTTAAAGGATAGGATGAGACAAACTTAACTGATTACAAGTTGGCAGTGATGGAAAGAACTCGGTGGCTCCTGTGTTTCTGACATAAGTCACTGGGTGGATAAGCTGTTGCTGGGGAAAAGAATATAGTTAAGGTAGATTTTCAGATATTTCCGTCACCAATGAGCAATTCCCCCTCTGTAAGCAAGGCCCACCCTCTCCCCAAAGGTAAAGTCCACAATAGTCTTTTTTTTTTTAAGATTTATTTTTATTTATGCATAGAAGAACTAGGGTGTGGGCCAGAGTTGGGGACAGAAACATGAGAGGATTCACCAGAAACAGAGTGGGGAACAGAACAGGCAGAACCACTAAAATACACTGCTGAAGGAAGCAGCATGTGAGACGTGAGAGGTCTGCTGTGCCATGCGGGTTAGCCCCCTGGCTGGGGATTGAACTTAGGCTGCAGAGGTAACAGCACTGAGACTTATGCCACCAGGGAGGCCCCACGGGGAGGGCTTTGGTGATTACACCTTTGTGGGGTCAGGGGAAGAATCCTACACTGTCAGTATATAAGCCAATATCCAGTCACAGCTTATTGACCAAGAATGGACACTTCAGTACACTGTGCAAATTAAACATTGTTTTGTGGTAACTAGTCAGTGGTCTACAAAAAGTCAGTTTTTAAATTGTTGCTGGAATTTTAATTGCACTGTGGGCAGTCACATTACATCAATGGATAGGGAAGCAGAGAGCAGACAGCAATAGAAATAGTAGGAGTAGTGATGGTGGTGTTGTAGTCGTAGTAATAAGAAAGGAGTGGGAAACATAAGAAGAGGAGGGGAAGGGAAGGAAGACAGAACTAACAAAGCAGGCACACTCCAAAGAAGCAGAGAGGAAAAGAAAATCAGGACTAGTGGTAGCATACCAATTATGGGTTACTGCTTCCATATGAGAATGGCTACATTGCTACTCCTATATTTACTGTCTCCTTATGAGAAATTCTTTTATGTGTTGGTTTATTGGTTTGATCTATTCAAGTTGGTTCATTATTTCTGATATCTGCAATACAGGGATAACGATTTAAAAATTGGGTTTTGGGCATAAAGATTTGAGATATCCACAGAATGTTTATGTGGAAACACCTAGCAGGAGGTTTGGGATATTAGTCTGGTGCACAATAAAAGAGAATGGCTGGATGTATTGACTATTTAGTTCAGAACTATACTTAGGAGGCCATAACCAGAAGCCATGGGCCTCCCCAATCCTATCTTCTAGTAGAAATATCAAGACACACACACACACACACACACACAAGACACACACACAGTCAGATAACCTGTGAGTACCCTTTGTCATTTGCTAACACCTCAGGCTCTGCCACTTCATATTTTGGGCACTGTTAGGTCATAGCATAGTGGTGGTTGTATAAAGAAAGAAAAAAAAAAACCAAAATTTACTCTTGATTTCATCATCCAAAGGTAGCTATTCTTACTAATGGGTGTGCAATTATTTCGATGCGTTATAAACATATATAATATATATAAATTATATATATAAAAACAAAACAACAACAAAAAAAGAGAATGGTGGCTGGGATGAAGTATTTGCCTGTGGTTGTTATGGATGCTATAGCTGAAAGTGGCTGTGGTTATCTAGACAGTTCAGGAGGAAAGGAGATAAGAAATAGCAGCTTAGTATAATTTGTTCCAGTTCTATCCATGTTGCTGCAAATGGCATGAGTTTATCTTTGTGTAACTGAAATAAGCCAGAAAGAGAAGGATAAATAGCAGATGGTATCACTTATATAGAGAAAAACCAAAGGGGCAAAAGCAAACTTTTTAAAACCAACTCTTGAAAACTGACCACAAATCTTACACTTTCAGAGAGGTAGAAAGAAAGTGCAGAGGGGTGAGGGGGGGTACACAGTGGACTATGGGAAAGGAATATTGGTGTTTGGGTGGAGGGAGGGCTTTGGTGACTACACCCTGGGTGGAGTCGGGGGAAGAATCCTACACTGTCAGAACACTAGCAAAGATGCAAAATAATGGTACTTGAACAGCAATAGAAGTAAATTTAAAAATTCTCTTAATAAAGTAGAAGCTATTTACATTAAAATGATTATAGAGTAAAGCAAGACTTGTTATTTATGAGCGAGTAGAAATGATCCTCTGTATTTTTGTGGCTAAAAACCAGAATTTTCCCTAACTCTTAAAATTATCAAGTATAATTGTCTATAAACATTGTAATTAACCTAATAGCAAGTCATGAGTAATGACAGACACTAGCAGAAACCTCCACATGCAAATTTGACAAAATAGTGTTTATTTCATTAATAATAATTTATAGTAATAAAAATATTATTAATATTCAGTGTCTTTCATTTGATAAATTAATGGACCACTTTGATGACTCTATTATCACCTACTTCATGGAATGCAGAAATCTAAAATGTGATACAACCTACTCTGCTAAGGAAATTGGGAATGATTTCTTAGTTTAGTTACAAGTGAAGACCAGAGCACCTCAATGAGTCAGACTTCACCACATCTCATAAATCAACAGCGGCCTGGGATTTTGTCTGGGATGACTTCCAAACATGTGTTAAACATTATTTGTCATGGAACTTTGTGTAATAAAAAGTTTATTTTTTTATTAAATGATCACTAGGACATTTGTCAATTATGATGGCTGTTTGGATCCTGCTTGCTCTTTCCCTTTCCTCTTAAAAGTCACACAGTCCCTTAAAAATGTTTTAAGTTTAGGCCCTGAAACATATTGCCATTTTCAGCATGTCATATTCCTGTCCAAAAACCCTATTTAGTGACACAGAAAAGGCAGGACAGGCAGGAAACAGTTTTTCCCCAGTTTTCTTTGAATATGGTATTTAAAACTAGAAGCAACATTGAAAAAAAAAATCTGAGTTTGTACATTAGCAATTAGCATGTGTTAAATTTTCAAGGTATACGCTTCAGGATAGGTCATTTTTTTTCCTATACACTATTTTATCGGGTAGTTGGTAGTTGTAGTCTTTTTTTTCTACTTTTTGGGAAACATGTGAGATGGAAATACACTGAGAAATGCAAAAAAACCACTCTGGTCAATATTGTTTCCTCTAAGAAAACACATTTTTTTAATGATCAGTGAGCATTTATTAAATCACAAGGGACAGATTTAAATATGCACTCAAAGCCTGTTTTTTCCAAACTGTTTTGCAGAACATTAATTTTCACTATTTTAAATACAAGAGCCTTGATTGTATCCTGTGTAACAGAGGAACAATTAAAAGATATTAAGACAATTGCAAAAAACTGAATATAGCCTTTATATTGAAATTGCTATATCAGTGTTCATTTCTGAGGGTTTGAGAAGAATGTTGTTGTTATAGAGGAAGGTATTTATTCTTAGAGGACAATCATGCTGAAGTACTGAAGGGTCAGGTGTCATGATAGCTGCAGCTTTCAATGGTTCCCAAAAAGTTAGTCATTTACACAGATAGCAGGAGGGAGAGCAAGAAGCAAGAGATAAAACAAGTATCACAAAATGTGAAGGGAATATATATTGGCACCAATTTGCACTTCCAACTTTTCTTTTAAATAGGCTTGGTTGATCTCTAAGATTAGGAGGAAGTATGTAGTATATCCAGCGTATTTTTAAGCATGTAATCTTTTCACTCTATCCCACTTCCCAAAGATCTAAATATCGTATAACACATTAGTTTTTCCAAGGACATATTTTGGGAAACACCAACTAAACACCTATTAGGAATTTTCTAATTTCCACATGTCCAAATACTCCTTAAGCTTTGGTTTTTATTTTTAAAAATGAGGCTTTAAATGCTTAATGTTATGTTTTAACAGTTAAACCTATGGCTTGTCTTTTTCAACACAAATAAGTGTAATAGCCTCCCAAGAGGCACACTACTGCCAACTGCACACAGACCATGCCCCTGGGGTGATCACATGTGTTTGCTGCCTTTGTAAATTGCTGGTTTTCACCTAAACTACCATTCTTTTGTGAGCTTCACCTTCAAAAATTATTGGAAAATCTTGATTTCTTTACCACTGCTTTTCTTTAAAGGATGTGGTCTGGAAAATGTTAATGTTCTAATTACACAGCAGTAAACTTTTGCTTCTAGTCAGATTAATATTTTCCAACAGAAACATCAACAAAATGCCTCACTGGTTTTTCAATCCCACCATCAAAGCCTTTTCTTTAGACCACTGTTCCTCAGTATGGTCTCCAGCCCAGCAGCAGCAGCAACAGCACCTGGAAACTGATTAAAAATACAAATTCTCAGACTCCACAACTAGTAATAAACTCTGGAGTGGGGTGCAACAATCTGTATTTTAACAAACCCTCTGGGGTGATTACTACATGCTGGTGTGTGAGAGCTGTTATCTCTAGGCTGGGGTGTCTTTCCCTTGAATTCATCATCTAGCTCAGCAATGGGTTCACAAGAAAACTGCGAGAGACCAGTATATGATACCCCCTCTAAGTCTTATGAAATGTTGAACAAGTTTATTTAACCTATTGGGGTCTGTTTCCATATGTAAGTTAACACTGAACATGACATAAACTACCTATAATAGTACCCTCTGTCTAGATGTTTCATAATCGATGGCTGTTTATTATTACTACTGAACTTACTTAAAATCACATTTGTTTTTCACAATACGAATATAGTCAAAAATTAAGTCACTGGACTAAAGCAATTCAACTAAAGCACCAAGATTAGAACACAAACCTCCCGACTTCAAATTCTGGTTCTTTCCACTAGACAGGCTATTTCCACAGTATCAAGAACATTTATTCCAAAACATAAGATTACATTTCTGTACTGAAAATTGTATTCTTTAGAAATGAGTAGTTGAAGCTATGTAGGAATATTTCAGTGGTAGCCTTTAGTAAAAATTAAATTGTAAAAGAGTACTTACCTGTTTCCTATAAGCTTAATGGACTAGACTAAATATAGAAAGGTGAAACAAAAGAGCAATTTCTTTATTTTTAAGCTTTATTTTATCACCCTTATCAAACACATCAGAAAGCATATCAACAGTGCATCTTATGATAAGTCAGTTTACAACAAAACTGAACAAGGCAATTGTGTTTACAGAGAAGTTTTCAGCAAAAAAAACTATATGCAATACAGTCAACTGAAATGCAGTGTCCATACTTTTTAGGTATATAGGAAAGTGAAAATAAGAGTTCTTTGCTACTAAGCAAGAAAAAAAAATGTTTAAAAGATCTGTATAGAAATCAGAAATTTAGGAATTTGAGAATAGAATTCCTTGGTACTGATACACATCTACATTTACAGTCCCACTTAGTTATTAAACAAACAAAAAAACCTCACAAACAAGAAGACATCACCAGGAACAGTGAACCATAGTACCAAAAAAATGCCAAGACCAATATGCTACTGAAACAACTGACAGAAATATTCTAGAAATATTCACTATGTACTGTAATATTCTTGTAGTTCTGAGGTGAAGGTAAACCAACAGGAGAGAATACTCCCTATAACTGGCTTTGGTTTAAAGTGATCTTTCACATTTTTTTCTAACCATACCTTCATATCAAAACAAAGCTATTACATCTTATTGAGGAAAAAAAAATAGTAGGTTTCAATATTCACAACTCTAGTGCTGATAAAGGAAGCCATGAACTGTTAAAATCCATTGCTCATAACTGGACTTCTGAGAGTGATCAAAAGACAACAAAGAAGGGAGTCCTTCATGAAGGGGAAAAAAAAAATCTTTATTTCAAATTTGACACTATTAAACTATAAAGGAATGTTAAATGATTTAAGATTTTTTTCAAAAAAAGAATTAAGAATGCGGAGTAAATCCTGATGGGAAAGATATGACAGCTTTACACTCTGCAAAATAAATACTCTACAGAGGAGCAGCTTCACTTTTTTTATTATAATAAATAAACACTACTTACTTGCATAAGGTGCTATAACTTTGTATCTAGTGCATAATTACGCCACCCACTATACCCAATGTGCAAAGAGATGGCCAATCCCCAGTTTCTTTCTGATTCTTAAGATGCATTTGTTAATGTACACCAAATACACAAAAGCTGGAGTTCAAATATTTATTTTTAAACATCAGACCAAACTGAACATGTATAGCTCTTTTGGTTTCATACACTCTCTTAAAATAATTATCTGGGGAAACAATAATGAGGAATGTGTAGGAAAGGCAGTATTTCTATGCTACAGGTACCAAGTCTGGATTTTAAAAATAAATAGCATTTTTAGATCAAAAACTTTATGAAAGATGACTAATATCAGTAAGAAAGCCATTTTCTTCCCCTCATCTATTTGTATTATTTATCTTTTTCTTCTTTACTCTTAACTTTTGCAATCCATGCCAAAAAAAAAAAATAGAGAGCAGTAATTTAAACTGAAAAGATTTTTAGAACATATACTGGATGACTTCAGATGTAAGATGTAGAACACCCTGCTACACTTACTTTTACACATTCACTGTTCACACATAGGGGAGATAACCTAGAAGGGAAAGGTAACTCTAACCTGGGATAACAAGTGTCAACAAATACGTCTCTTGTTGACAATCAAGACTGTATCGTAACAAATAGCTCCAATGTTTACATAAGTTTCCCAAAAAGAAACAAAAACAATGATTCCAGTTTGGATTTCCCCCCCAGAATGTGTCTTATTTTATTATACAAAGTAGTATGACAAAATAAGCTATTTTCTGCACAAGGATTAATGGTCATAAAAACAAACAAGACAGAATGCTTCTCTTTGCCTGTAAATTAAAATATATCAAGCCTCTGTCATAAAACATTCTTATCCTTCAAAAAAGCTATTAGTTTTCTTTATGAAGTTGTGGGAAAGACCACCCTGGCAATAATTTAATAATTTTTCTGAGAATTTCAGCATTTATGGTGTCACAAACCTAACTGCTGTGATTATGACAACTCTTTGAGAAGCACAAATAAAGCAAATTTAAAACATTAATCCTCATAAGCAGCATAAGGATCAATAAAAGTGCTGAGCTATAGGAAAATGAATAAAACTTCATGTCAGAATACCAAAGGTTGTGTAAACTATATCTTTTATATTCTTAAGATCCCCTTAGTGACCATCTATAAAATATAAAATTTCCTAACTGCTCTCTGGTTTATAGATATTTCTTTCACAGCCCATTTCTCCTATAAAATTGCAGCAAAAATAGTTAATTGTCCACCTTCTTGTTAAACATCTGCAGTACTTGTCAATTACATGCCACTGTGTGAATCTATTGGTCATTATACAATTAAAAAATGAAAACTATAAAGAGGGGGACTAAGAAAATGAATATGATCTAACCTGTGACATCAGGCAGAGAAGTTAACCTAGAAAACAAAATTTCAGTATTCTTCAAAAATAAAAATATCCATATTCCTCTATAACTAAGAAAATATAACTTACTCAAATTTATTTTAAGAGGCTCAGATGAGTACTATATTATGGAGATTCAAAATTTTTATATTCATTGTTAAAGCTAGAAATTAGTACTAACTTGAAGAGACTAGCATCTCAAAGGTGATAAATCGAGCACCTTAAGAACAAGTGGGAATTCTTCTGAACTAAAATGTGACCAAGGATTAGTCTATATGTAACCATACTTGACAAGAAATAAATATCAGAGAGAGTACTAAGATTTGAAGAAGGAATCTAATATTAAAAGTGGAACTAGATCCAAGGAAGAATTAAAATTCTGCCAGGTAATGCTGGCTTTTCCATCCTATGTAATATTGGGAAAAATCAAGTATGAACAGTTTTACAAAAATATGTAAACCAAGGAAATTTTGGACTTTTACACTACATGACTCAATCCAAAAGTTATTCCAGGGAAAAGGCAAAGGTGCAATTTTCATCATCTGGGAAGTTTTCACCCAGATGAGTGTTAGTATTTTTCCAGGAAACACAAGGCACTTGCTTAAATCTTTGACTAGCTACACATCCACCAGACCAAAAGTCAAGATCTGATTCCATCTGTACCCTATTTGATAAAGACACCTAGCATGTACTCTCCCATAAAAGTCTAGGCAAAACTTGTGGTCACTGAGGGTCTCCCCAACTCCCTCACATAGTTAACTGTTATGGTAATTACTACAGTGCTGATTTTCATTAAATCACAAAATATAAAATGGCATGCTGCCACACTGACTATAGAAGTTATATAACAGAAGCCTAATAAGAATTAGAAATGCCAATTGCCAATTACCTGTATTGTATGAATAAATAAAAATGAGCCATGAAGCAGCACCTGAGTGCTTCAACTATGACTTCAGTGTATTCTAGAAAGGGGACTGTCACACTTGCCAAGGTGACATCCTACTTTAGACAAAAACAAACCCCCACCCATAACTTTTCTCCACTGCCTCAATGTGGAAACACTCTACTTAGCATCATTCATTGTAATAAATCTGCTCAAAGGTTAAAACGTAAGTACTAATACATGAATATGGAGAGTAAGTAAGAATTCAGAGGGTTTTTAAGGTCAACATAAACAATCTCAACACTCTTTAGTAGCCAGAGTGCCAAAGAAGGTGACAGTCCTTGTCTTGATGAAAATAAAATAGAAGGAAAAGCAAACTCTATGGTTCCATTCTAAAAGCAGTTAATGGTTTTAGCTCAAAGCACAGCAGAGAAATTCTCTAAAAAGTTGCTATGCTGATGGCCACAAAATAAGGAAACAAATGTAGTCGCTTACTGCAAAAGGATCATTTTTGTATTACCCCTTTTGTATGCTGTATGTTTGTATTATTCCTTCGATTAGTGCCATCTCTACTGAAGAATTCAGTCCCTTCTTGTTTTCTTTAAACTCAGCAGTAAAATTTTGAAAGTGAGTAGCTGGACCCTCCTTCAATAATGTTTCCAAAGAAATAAAGATTTCCTAACAAATAATCAGTTTACATGGTGTTCTGGGGCAAAATATGTACCATGACAATACCATGGAATAAAGAAGAAGGCAAGAGGGAGAGGAAGGACAGATTTTAATTCAGGGAAAGAAAAACTACCTGAGATAAAATTCGCCAAAAAGGGTAGGGACTAGTGAAATGAATCTTTACCAATTTACTCTACCTCTCAAAAAGAAAGTATCTACGTTTTTAGTAAGTTCAAGCACACAAAATCTTTGGGTATATAATTCAAACTAAAAGAATAATGAAAACTGCATCTTTTGATAATATTTGGTTCAGGTTTAAGATAATAAGATTAAACTTCTGATAATATCAAAGGAGGGAGAGAGACTTGTCATCTTTGGTAGTCATGGGCTGACAGCTATAAAGTAATGATTTAAGTTATAGGAGGCATGTTTTTTTCAATTCTGCTGGTTTAATATAAAATATTTAGTTCAATACGTGGTTATTTAGACTTAAAAATTATCCCCTTGGTTCCTTTAAAATCTAATTAGCATCTTCTGGAATAAAATTCTACAGTGTTAAACACTATATTTGTATGGCTACATCAGCAATAAATGATCAAAGAATGCTATGAAATTCAGCATCAGATGTTAGCAGCATACTGCATCACTAAGCTTACAAGCCTACCTGCAGTTTTTTTTAAGGATTTTTCTTTTTGGTGATGGTGGGAGGATAGGAGGGTAAAAAGGATGAGAGAGGTATGTACGTTAATCTAGAATACTTGCCCTAAAAAAGAATTTATTTGTATTTTGGAGTTCATCAGTAAGTATGGAAGTTGCTACCCATACAAACGTTTATATTTTAGGAAAGCTCCACATTACTAGTTATACGCTACTTGAAAACAAACCAGCTAATCAATTTCTAAAGGGCCAATATGAAAACTAATAGTTCTTCTTTATAAGGGCACCTATTAGAAGCTTTCTAAATAATTTTCCTTTGAGTTATGCCAGTAGGCCTTTTGGCAATTCATAAATCAGCCTCCTTATACCAAATTTGACTTCATAATAAATGTTAAGGACAATTATGAACATTCGATTTTTGTAAATAATTAAAATATTAAATAGTAATAGTCTGAACAGGGGAATAATTCATCCTCTAAAATGTAAATTCTTAATTGGGCTCTCAAACTGTGTTGCACACAAGAAGAAGCTACCAGAAGGGAAAGATACATAAAACTTTCCTTAGGAAATAAATAAATAAATAAGAATTTCATTTAGGTGATGAAATAAGAGAAGATCCATAACCTGTATACAACTTTTTCTCTGTAAAATCAGTGCTTTAAAAGTTTAAGTTTTAAACCGTTTAAGACAATTTATCATAAAGTGGGAGGAATCCATTATCGTTAACTTCTGAGACCATGTAATCAACCTATGTCTGTGAACTCACACACACTAGTATCCTCCACTCAGGAACACAATAGATTGCTATGACTCCTTTCCAGAATTCCTTTCAGTTTTCTTCCTTTAGACTTCCACCTTGATTATAGCTACACCTTTCTTAACCTCCTTGTAGTCAAAAGCCAGCCCATCTGTGATGCTATTCGTCTAGCTGTTCTTCAGCTAAGGACAGAGGCAGAGAATGAAGAAAGGAGAATAGGGAAGGAGGGAGTAAAAGAGAGAAGAGAAAGAAAATCCTAACAATCATCACATTCTCTTTGCCTACTTTGTTTTTCTTTTCCCTTAACTGAACATTAAATTCTTTCCTTTTGACCCACTTCAAATTTCCACCACAGTGGGCAGAACTTGAGAAATCTTACAGTGATTACAGGAAATTCAGCACGAAAAGATGAACTAATACAGAGTCTAAAGTAGACTGAAAGATGGGGCAACTGATGTGAACCAAAACTTCTCCTTTGTTCCTATCACTTTAAGAGTTTCACTATAACCCAGCTAGATTTATCTGTTCTGGGCCTCTCAGGAATGAACTATTTTCTCATTTACATTCTATCAAACAGACCACTTCACAAGAACTTATATCCTAAATCATACAAACATGAAACAGGTAGGGAAGAAGTGGGTATAGACTATTAGCTCACAAGAGTCACACTATAAAGTACGTTGACAAATTTTCTCTAACCTTTCACACCTGCACACTCACCTGAGCATACATACTAGACATAAAAATTGTGCAAGATCAAGCATCAGCTTTCTATTTTAAAAGCCTTAGTTTAAAAAAAAAAAATGGAGATAGGCTCACTGCAGTTTCTTTAAAAGAATATTCAGTACTACAGTACTGCTTAAAAAAAAAAAATCCCTAACTCAGTGTTAAGAACACAGTAGGTAGGTAACTGCTGCCTGACAATTACTTAACATTACCAAGAGCATCCAGTGCCAGCTATGGATATCAACAATCAGGAAGAAGCACCCAACAACATAAAGAACAATCTGTAAGTTATGTCACCAACTCTAACAAATTTGTTAATGATAGTCACTATGGCATATTACTCATTCTTGCTTCATGATCACATGAAATAAGTAATATCTTTTTAGGTTACATACTGAAGAGCAGCACTTGCCCTACTGCACAAAGAAAGGTTGCCCACATGAATGCTCTAGAACCCCTCAATGTATAGCTGAGAGGTCTTTTCCTACTCAGTGCCAAATGTCTGCAATGCAGTCACTGCTTGAGCAATGGCTGCACAGTAGTAGGATTAAATAAATATACAAAGTATTCCCTTAAAATGGTAAGGGGTACTTCTGCATTCAGATGTAGAATACAATAACCCAGGAATGGAGGAGGAGAAATAGGAAATAGTCCTTAGGTTACTGATTAAAGCAAAGTTTGATACAGATATCCCCTCTTGTAGGCACTCAGCGGGTAGAAAGTAGCCACAACAAACTTCCCGTCAAACATCCTTCCAGTCAGTAATTTCTGAGCAGCTTTGGAATCACCAGCATTTGCATACTCAACAAAAACCTGTAAAAGGACAAAGAAAACAAAGCAACTTCATTTCCATCAAGATCATTTTTAGAATAGCATTTCTCCAGAGAGACATAGAGCCAGACAGAGAGAGAATCACTTGGGGACCTTGTTACAGGACAGATTCTACTTCATCGGGTATAGGTGGGGCCTGAGTTTTTGCATTCCTAAATAAACTCCCTGGTGAGGACAATATGGACCACTGGATCCTATTTTTGAGCAAAAAAATTTAGAATATTAGGATTCTTCAATTTTGAACAATTCATCAAAGACAAGTAGGGTGAAAAATAAACAACCTTCCGCTAATTCCTGCATTTCATACAGGAATGCTGAATAGTGCTAAATATTTGGGAAGAGTAGGACTAAAAAGCCCAAAGAGCAACTGCTTTACAAATTCCACAAAGATACCTATCTACACTTTTAGAAGTGGGAGGAGAAAATATTGTTCAAAAGTCACTGAAATTATATCTCTTAAAAGATTTATAGGTGCTATCCTATAGCAGAAAATAAGTTTAAAACTAGATAATTTTCTTTTTCAGAGCACCTGAATTTCTACCTAAGTAAGGTCTCAGAGGACATCGTTTAACAATTTATATGCTGTTTTTCTGATCTAAAGCAAAAGTCACAGGGGGCAGAAATAACTTGAAATGACTTGTCCCAGCTACCCATGAATATATACAAGAAAAGAACTTTTTCATTTGTATGTTTCATTTGTTATGTCAACAGTCTTCAAACTGTGGTATGAGTACCCTAGTGCACTCAGACTTTCAAGGAGATGACAGAATAGTTACAAGTAAATTAGTGTCCAGATTCTGAACTTTTCCTAAAATTGAATCTACTTAAGAATTTCAGGCAGGGGGCCTCTTGGTCGTGCAGTGGGTTGAGCCCCACACTGTGAAGCATCCCCTGCACAGCAGTGCAAGTTTGATCCCCAGCCAGGGAGGGGCCCCACATGGTGCTGCAGACCTCTCCTGCCTCGCCCGCTGCTTCCCTCAGCAGTGTATTTTAGTTCATCTGCCTGTTCTGCTCCCTGCTCTGCCTCTGGTGAATCTTCTCACCTCCCTGGACTCTGGCTTGTACCCCAGCTCGTGTATGCATAAAAATAAAATAAAAATCCTTAAAAAAAAAAAAAAGAATTTCAAGCAGGTTACCCTTTTCTATCTCCCCCCCATCATAGGTACCCCTCTCCAACTTAACAAAGTTATTCTACAGGGTGTAGAGTGTTGAGACCTCCAAGGAAGGAAAAGAAGAGGCAATCCCAAATACAGTGTATTTTTTAATGAAATCTTTCATTGGTAAACAAACCATGCCTTTCCCGTTGTATGAAAATATTTCTGTTAAGAATGATGTTTTAATATTAGACCTAGGGTATCTGAGCCTGTGATGGGATTTTCTAAAATCACACATGTTATGAAAGTGAGCTCAGTCTGATTGTGTTTCTTCCAATCTATGACTATATCCAGTGTGCCTCTTCCATTTATCTTAAAGAGCATCTAGTGCTAAAAACTACCTTTTCACACATATAAAGGTAAGTGGTACTTTTCAACTATTCTTAAAAACTATCCTTAACTATGTCATTCACTGGAAATAAAAGAACTTCTAAGTGACCAAAAGAATTCAGTCATGCTGTTTATTTTAAAACCAGCTGCATAGAAAAAAATATCACTGATTGAATGTTACATGATTTCTTTTATAGTATATATAATTCATATATTTTTTTAAGATCCATGCTACCAAACTGTATCATGACATAATCAGTTAATGCTGATTTTATTAACTGTAAAGATAAAATATTATAACTCTTTGTAAAAATGTATATATTAAAGATCAACCAGCTTCTAATTATGTATTTTTTCATTAAATACAAAGAAGAGAAGTTGGAAGATAATATCTAATGAGAATAATGAAGCTCTGATTTTTTTAACCTTATTCTAAATAACTCCCAAATCCACACATACACAGTAAGTGAGTGGGCATATAACCACAGAAGGAATTACCACGTTTTTTTCAGACTTTTTGTTTCATAGATAATCTGTAATTGTATACACTTCATCATTCCAAACTAAACAACAAAAGCACCTTGTTTTTATTTCTTATGGCACTAAGTAATTAGTTATTAGCATTTTAATTTTGACTTTTTGTAATTATAAAATGCATTCCATAATTTTTTTCCCAGTGGTATTTGTAATACTATGGTGGTAGAAATTCCATGGGGACCACAACTGACATCAAATATATATCAATAAAGAAAATAAAAAAACCTGTAAGAGATTCATTTGAATTGACAAACTGAGGAATTCCTTAATTCAAATGAAGATGGTCTTTACCACCTAGGTATTTTCAATAACCTAAAGATATTAAATCTGTGATTTTAAGAGTTTATCATAAGCTGCTTTCATTCTCCTTTAAATGTCAGTGAAAGCTTCATAACAAAGTAAAATTCCTCTCATTGAGAAAGACTTATCTTTTATACCTTAAAATTGGATACTTCCCCCCCCCCCCAAAATAGTCCTCTCACTTTTATCTTCTGTCTTCCACCTCATTTTGACCATGGATAGTTAGATCATATAATCCTTAATTCAAAATTTTTCAATCCCTCCCCTTTGTATACAGAATAAAAAAAAGCCAGCACTGCTGGCATCCTAAATTCTTCAAACCTGCCAAGCAGAGCAGGGTCTTTGCACTTGCTGTCCCCTCTACCTGGAATTCTTCTCCTTACCTACTTCAATTTTAGCTTAAATATAACCTGAGTATGTTCTTCCCTTTCACCCTGCTGAAAACTGTACCACAGCCCACCACAACACTTCTTCAATCTCTTCTTAATCTTTGTCTCACAACACCTATCACTACACATTATTTTGTCTGTTTTGCTCACTACTACATCCCAGAAGCTACAACATAAAACAGACACTGTAATATTAGCTGAATACATAAACAACAATGACGCATTCAGCATCAAAAAATTCTGACACTGAATGAGGTAAACACTATTCATATTAGTTTGGGAATAATTTTTTACTAATATTAGAGTGAAATTTTTTTAGTTGCCTAGAATTTTCATAATATTCAATCATAATATAAAATAATCTACAACCAGAGAGTTTCACCACCAGAAACATTTGGCAGAGACATCTGAAGAGTTCAGGATGCCAACAGACGTAAGACATTTTTGATAGTCACAACTAAGGAGGGAAGTAGGAGACAGGGGTGGAGGTAACGAACACAGCTAAATCTCCTGTAATACACATGACAGGTCCCTCAGCTAAGAATTACCCAGTTCAAATGTCACTAGTATCAAGGTTGAAAAAACAACCAGAGATAAAATTTAATTTAGAATCACAGTTTCTAAAGAAAATTTTGTAATCAGTTTTAGGCCAAACATTTTACACGTGAAAAAATTAATATCACAAAGCCAGTTGTGTTGAGACTAGACTCAGCTATCAGAGTTCTCTATGCAGTGTATGTTACTTCTTTGCATTACTGCTAATAATTCTATTATAAAAAGAACCTAACCTAACAAAATTTGGTTAAAATATTTCTGTAGCTGAACCTGAATTAGCCTGTGATTCAATTGATTTCTATTTAATTCGCTTTAGTTGACTTTAAAAGTAGACTAATAGTTTTTGAAAAACAAATTTTAATTGAATAAAAGAATGCATGCATATTACAGAAGTTTTGGAAAAAAGTGAAAACAGGAATAAAAACATCTATAATGCAAAATTCATAATCCCTACCAACATTTTTGTGTACATCTTCCTACAGAACTGAAACATTTTGTACCAAATTTTAACAAGCTCTGAATAATTCTGAAATTAAATATTCAAACTTACTTGTCCTCTGCCAGGATTCTCCTTTGGAACAAGCAGAGAAACCACTGGTCCATATTTTTGACACTCCTCTTTAACATCTTCTACAACATCTGGTTATTAAAACATTAACAGTAACCATCACTTTGATGTAATTACAAGAATTCATTACTTTTATTTTTTTTTAAAAGATTTATTTATTTATGCATACAAGCACTGGGGTACAGGCCAGAGGTGTGGGGGGGGTGAGAGGATTCACCACAGAGAGCAGGGAGCAGAACAGGCAGATCAACGGAAGTACACTGCTGAGGGGAGCAGCGGGCACAGCAGGAGAGGTCTGCCGTGCCATGTGGGTCCCCTCCCTGGCCAGCAGCAGGGATCGAACTCGTGTTGCAGTGGCTGAGGTTTGCTTCACAGTGCGTTGCTTAACCCACTGCACCACCAGGGAGGCCCCGAATTCATTACTTTAAAACTGTAAATCATCAAAGAATTCAGGAATCTGTAGCTAAGTAATGAAGTCACTTTCTATACCTTCTAAACTTAAGCTTCAGTTAAGAATGTAAGTTCACTATATTTAATGTTTTTATATTTTAAAATGTAATGTTTTGAATACTTAATACAAATGATTCAAATTATTTTTAAAAAGTCTTATCCCCTTTCCCAACTGCCATTCTGTATATTTCCCTGAAAACATCAGTGTGTTCTGTATCTGTCCATTAAATTTGAGCATATAATGCTTCTTTTAAGTAAAAATTCCTATCTTGCTTTTTCCTTACTAGCAATTTTATTGTATCTTTAAGACCACTTATATCATTTACATGAAATTTTCTCATTTGTTTTTATGGCTGTGTGGTATTTTACTCTATGAATGATCAATACTTTAATGCTCGCAAAGCTGAAAACTAAACCAGTTTCAAACTTTTTGCCATTACAAATAATAACATATGAATGTGTATGTATTCATTTCATTTATGCATTTCTAAATTGACTTTCTAGAAATGAATTGTTAGGTGGAAAGTGAGGCAATATTGGTTTACAACACCATTTGTGATTTGGAGGCAGAGGCTCACTCCTCCTCAGATGCATGCTACCACACCACACCCATTACCAAGACACCCATAACCCTCCAACCTCTACCATACCATCCTCACTTTTTTGAAATGGTAGTTAAAATCATGATGTGATATCTCTATTGCCTATTTCACAGTGAAGAAAATATTTGATAACTGTTTTGGTGGACAGTTTTAATTGGTAAACCTTTAGGAAAGGATAGCCAGTATTCAGTAAATAAATGAGCAGTAAGGGTGAACTGGAAGGACAGGGCAAGACTAGAATACACAGAAAGAAGATGCTGAGAAAATTCATCTCCTTTATTAATTTGGTAAGGGTTTATAAGATGTAAAAGAGCCCAAAGGATCTTAGGAATTATCTTGAGCTACTCATTGCTAAAATAAAATGCCACCAACTAAGAGGCTTATAAAACAGACATTTCTTTCTTACAGTTCTAAAAGCTAGAAGTCCAAAATCAGGATACAGGCAGATTTAGTGTCTGGTGTAAAAGGCTGGCCTCCTTGCTATATCCTTACACAGTGGAGAGAGCTCCCCTATCTCTTGCTTTTATCATGGCATTAATTCCATCACAGAGGCCCCACTCTCATGACCCAATCAAATCCTATAAATCTCTAAAGGTTCCAACTCCAAATATTATCACATTGAGGAATCAATGAGGACTTTACCATAATGCATTCTGAGGGGATATATTCAATCTATATTTTGTGTATTTAGAAATCACAAGAGTTCAATATTCTATTATGTAAGTTATGAAAATGTCCACTCCAGACCAAGTTAAGAAAGGCACACTTTAGGAAGCACTGACCTTCATATTCCTCTTCATTCTCAAGATAATCATCATCCAGCACATTCAGCAGTCTCAGCACTGGAGTAGGAAGCATCACCAGATCTTCAATATGAGGGGCTGTTAAAGTTTATTTAGAATATGGTTAAATATAAACCCCTTCAGATAAAATGGTGAACACCAATTTGGCAAAGGGACTTGGAAATAATTCAGAAAAATTAATTCTGATTATCAAATGGCCAAAAATAAATAAATAAATAAATAAATGTACAAAGAACTTACCAAAAGGAATGCTAAAGAATGGACTGCACAATGCCATCTCAGCAGGAATTCTCCTGCTCGGATCGTCATGAAGCATGCTAAAAGGCAAAAATGGATGTCTTTACAATCATTATCCAATCTTTTGAAGATGCAACCATTAAACAAAATAAAAATGCCTAAATGTCCATCGCAGAATCATTAATTGTATTACCAATACTTACCTGAATCTACAAGAAAATATACTATTTATGAGTAAATTGTTCAATAAATTATAATACATACCAGTTAAACAGTTAAAACAGTATTTTTTAATTAATAAATACAACATGGGAATGTGATCCACACTCAATATTATAGTGAAAAAACCTAGATATAGATCTAGAATAATCCAATTTTCACAATGGCATGAAATGTCAAATCCCCTGAATAACAGAACTTGATAGCAAAAAATAAAAAAATTCTATGGGTAATATCTACTACAACAATACCAAGGAACCCCAACAAACTGAAGAATGTAAGAGGCCAGAATAAACTGCTAATAGCATTAAGACTTTACCACCTGAACACATATAACGTGAGAAAACATGTAGAGAAAAGAACAGGTTGATCTGATGAACCAGAGGAAAGACTAACTCAAAATAGTCAAGAGGTATCCACTAGAAAGCACAGTAAGTAAGCCATCTTAAGAAAAGTATCTGAAACCAGAGGGGTCATGCACTCCAACTCCAGGTAGATAAAGGGGACCTCTATAAGAGCTGATAGGCTGGAGTTACTGAGACACCAAAACTCAAAACTAAAAGTCAAAGTTCCCATCCAGGGCAAAGTCCCACAGAGAAAACTCCTCTTAGGAACAGAATTCAAACCAAACCAGACATAGTAAATAAAAATAAAGAGAGAGTAAAACAGACAGAGAGACATCTTAAAGAATATCTAAAGTAAAACTTTTATTTCTAAAGGAATAATATCTCTACATGATCAAGCAAACAAAAAATATTCTATTCAGTAAAATAACTAAAAATGCTTTAGACAGTAAATATATGCAAGGGACATTTTAATGCACATAAATGTACATAAATATATGCACATAAATATATGCAAGGGACATTTTAATGCACATAAATGTACCTTTTAATAAGGTCTCTTAGGTGATAGGCTGGAATTGCGGCATTCACCACTGCTTTACTGGCAAATATGTGATCAATAATAGCAGAACTGTTTGCCTGAAAAAAGGAGAAAAGTCTTCCTTTGGTTATTTGGTTCAGTCTACAGTTATTAAAAACTGGGCACACAGCATTATACTGCCTGGTTAATAAAATGCCCCAGAAGTACTCTTTTCTAAGAGCTTACCATCTTAATGGAGATAATGTAAATAAACTGCTGGAGAGAAGTAACAGCACCAAGCACAATACCTGGCAGTCTATGAACATCTACCAGGTGAATAAAGAAACAAATACCAAAGCAACTACATAAAAATGTTTAATCCAAAATTAGAAAAGAAATGTAAGTTAGATGAGTCCAAGTGCTAGTGATGAGTCTTCAATTGGTTTTCAGATAGAAATTACCAGAGAAAAAAAAGATAATTAAAAATTGCATTTGTCACATTATTCATTATAGGACATAACATCCTAGGAATCACAGTGTTCCCAGAGTGCTATGAAGCATGAACAGGAGTAGAAAGACCATCATTAGCACTAAAATTTGCTGAATACTTACCACAGGCCACATACCATGCTAAAAACTAGGTATCTTTTCTTTTTTAACCTTAGTACTCTCATGAGACATATGCTTTATTTGCAGAATATAAGCCATGGTTTAGTAACACTAAATGACCTAGTAAGAGGTGTAAGCAAAATATGAACCCTACTAGTTTGATGTCAGAACTCATACACAATTGGCAATTTTGTCTCCACAGAAATCTAAAGAATATTCTAAAGCAAAACTTCTATTTCTAAAGGAACAATATCTCTACATGATCAAGCAAACCAAAAATATTCTATTCAGTAAAATAACTAAAAATGCTTTAGACAGTAAATATATGCAAGGGATGTTTTAATGCACATAAATATACCTTTTAATAAGGTCTCTTAGGTGATAGGCTGGAATTGCCTATCAGAAAGTGATAAAATTAAGATAATGATGTTTTTAACTAAGAGAGAAATACCAGAGATTCCATTAGTATACATCTTGTATATATATCCAAATTTCATCAAAAATGCCTGAATGTAGGCCTCGCAGATGGTGCAAGTGCTTATGTCTCAGCACGATGAAGCTAAGGCCAGCACTGCAGTATGAGTTCAATTCCCAGCCAGGGAGCTAACCCACATGGTGCAGCAGACTTCTCCTGTCTTGCCCACTGCTCCCCTCAGCAGTATATTTCAGTAGATCTGCCTGTTCTGTCTCTGGTGATCCTCTCACCTCTCCTCACCTCTAGCCTATACTGTAGCTCTTATATGCATAAATAAGTACATCTTTAAAAGAAAACAACAACAAAATACCTGAATGTAACCTAATTCCCCTTAGTCCTGGCTCAAGCAGATACAGTTTATTTATTTATTTATTAATATTTATTTATTTATGCATACAAGAGCTGGGGTACAGGCCAGAAGTGTGGGGGGGAGGTGAGAGGATTCACCAGAGATAGAGCGGGTAGCAGAACAGGCAGATTTTACTGAAACACACTGCTGAGGAGAGCAGTGGGCAAAGCAGGAGAGGTCTGCTGCGCCACGTGGGTCCCTTCCCTGGACGGCACCAGGGATTGAACTCATGCTGCAGTGGCTGCGGTTTGCTTCCCAGTGTGTTGCTTAACCCACTGCACCACCAGGGAGGCCCAAGCAGATACAGTTTAAAGGGATCAATGACAATCAAAGATAATTCAAGTAACTGATCTGTATTCGGATAAAAGCACTAATGAAAAAATACTTAGCCTCTTGAATGTTTGGGAGTTTCAGTGATAAGGAATGAAATGATACTGCATTGTTTTGCCAAAAGTAAGCACTATGTATATACACTAAGCTATTAAAGTATTCCTTTTAGGAATGGTTCCACCAGAAACTGATGATGTGTTTTAAAAGTAATAAAACTTAATATGGTATAATAGCTACACACAATGTATTGAGATGCAAAAAAAAAAAAGTCATTTCAGTATCAAAACCAGTTAATAATTCCTAAATACTGTCACTAAACCTAAAAGAAGCTGACATCAACATAATATTAAAGCCCCACAATACAGTTAATTCCTAACTTAAGAACATAAAATAAAGTTCATTCCTTATGTCAGAGCATTGCAACTTAGAAATGATGTTCCCACAGGAACTGTTATAATCAGCATTCACTTTTCTAGGATAGTTCACATAAAAAATATAAATAACTATGAAGCAATGTGGTGTTGTAGACCAAACAGAAGAACAGAATTTGGGGCTCAAGTCTGGACTATCCAGTTGTAGGACCAGTAGCAAATGAATTTATGTATCTGTGGCTCCAGTTTTTCATTTGTGAAAGAATAACCTTTATCCAATCTAACAATCTTCATAGGATTGTTAAAACTCAATGAGATTGTGCATTAAAATACCTTTTAAAGTATTAACCATAAACATTATGTGAGATTATCATTAAACTTATACCATTGTATGAATAGTAATTTAGAATGTAGTGTAAATTACTAAACAAATCACTTCTACTTCTTTGATGAAATGTATTCAATCATATATTTTTTTTAAGATTTATTTATTTATGCATCAGAGCTGGGGTACAGGCCAGAATTCCGGGAGGTGAGAGGATCCACCAGAGACAAAGTGGGGAGCACGACAGGCAGATCTAGTGAAATACACAGCTGAGGGGAGCAGCGGGCAAGGCAGGTGAGGTCTGCCATACCAAGTGGATTCACACCCTGGCCGGAGGCAGAGATCGAACTTGTGCTGCTACAGTGGCTGCGGTTTGCTTCATAGTGCATTGCTTAACCCACTGTGCTACCAGGGAGGCCCCTCAATCATATATGTTATCAAGCACTTACCACATGCCAGGCCCTCAACTGAAAACACATCTGTAGCTATGGGAGTAAAGAGTAGCATTCAAGGTACCATAAAAGAAGAAGACTATGGAAGAGATGAAGCAGTCAGAGTCCCCAGTAAGCAGCATTCTACAGCACATTTAAGGATCTTAAGCAAAACAATGGGGCAGTTTACCTTCCATTCCTGAGATCTGACGGTATGTTTCAGTTTCATTCCTGAGAACATTTCCAGTAAAATGATTCCTAGGCTCCACAGATCAACAGCTGAGGTACATTCTGTATCACTCTGCAGGCCAGCCTGGGCCAAGCAATTTTGCAGTTCTGCTTCTGGAGCGCGATACCCGTCTGTCTGAATATACTTTACATCCTAAAGAGATAACATAACCGATAAAAAAATTGTTTACTTTCCATCCATATCTATAGTGTATTTACTTCACTAAACTGCAGTAAACCACTTGCCAAACTGAATATCACAAATGTCTAGTCCCTGATTATAATAATTTTTAGATTCATCAACTGGGCAGTTCTCACAGGCAAGCTGTACACATCCCATATAGTTGCTTGTTTCTTTAGGTAATTTCCTGCCTATTAAACCCTGCTGACAAATAAGGATACTTTAAGAGCTGACAAACCATGCCATATTTGAAGGGCTCGCCAGAATTGTCACATAATTTGCCACTGACTAATGTTCAAATACTGAAGACAGCCCTAACAGTAATTCAGCAACTAACCAAATACTTAGAGAATAAAAAACATTCTATACAGGTAAAATACTCTTAACCATTCCAGCCTCTTATGCATCACCAGCTCTCCCTCTAAAGTCTCTACTAAACCACAGAGATAATTTAAAAATATCTGGCTTATATTTTTGGTGGGGAGAGGAAGGAAGAAAGTATTTCTTACCTGATTGCCTTCTTTGAAGCTAAGTCCAAAGTCAATGAGCTTAAAGCATTCATTCTCTGCACTCCACAGTATGTTACGTGGTTTGAGGTCTGCATGAACATAACCCTCGTGATGAAGAAAAGCCAGGGCCTCCAGAACATCTCTGGCACAATGCTGTATCATCCACATGGAACAACCCTGGTGACTGGAATATAAGAGCAATTCCGAAACACTGACATCCAGGAGTTCGAGCAACAGACAGCGTGATGGCACATTCGGAGAGAAGTGAATTGTAAAGACGCCATACAAAGTCACTAAAGAAAGAAAAGTAAGACTCAAAGTAAATTAAAGCTCTAGTTAAAGGTCTGGAGTATACAAATTTGTTTAGTCTAAGTAAGGATGACTTTGACAAGCAAAAAAGCTACCACTGTACTATTTCTCCCATGAATAAAATGTTCAGAAAACTGGATTATTTTAATAAAATAAAATGAAAAAACCTTCAAGCTGATTACTATTCAAAGATATAAAATACAACAGAATTGTTGAAATTGTGTTTCACCGAACACTCAGTGGTGGGTGAACATGCACTTTGTGTACATAGCAAAAATGGTGGAACATAAAAACCCTAATATTAAATACTCTTCAAGATGTCACAACATGCAAAAACAAAATATTGGTTCTTGATTCAAAATAGCACTCTATAATCAAAATATTAAAAGAGATGAAGACTTTCAAGACAGCCTTTTAACCTAATCCTGAAGAAATTCAACAAGTCCTTAGGCCTAAAAAAACTGCAGAAATTTTCCTCTTAATTACTAGAGTTATAAACACCATTTAGAAATCTTTAAAAAGACTACACTGGCATTAAGAAATTATTCTTCAAAATTTAAAAAGATAACTTCAAATAAATAGATTATGCTTGCTAGGAATTTCTTTACTAGCTGAGCTATAACTAATTATAAGCTCTCTGCTGGTGGAAAGACAATGTAGACTGTTTTTATAGCTCAATCACCAGTAATATTATGAAACATATTCTCATTATCTGAATCAAGAAACAGTCCTTACCAGGATAAAATCATAAAGCATTCATTTTCACCTTCCATAAAGACTCATGTAATCCTGAGTCATTTTCTCCCACACCAAATATGTATCCTGTAACACCTATGAGTTATTAACACTGACGTTCCAAGTCCTAGACATAGTGCCCATTCTCCATTGATATGCAAAAATTCAAAATTTTCTATACAAGACATGACAATCTAGCAAAAATATACCCCCTTTCACTAAAGTAGGTAATTCTCTGTGCTAATAGGAGCCGGCTCCGAAGAACCAGCAGTAAACTAGAACTGACTGAACATGTTACTATTCGGCACCGTGTAAAACAGACCACCAACTTGGGTGTTCTTGGGTGTTTCACTCGATAGAGTGAAACGGGGGAGGGGAAGGGGCCTGGATCCGGTGAGAGGCCAGACTACCTCTCCCGCAGTACAGGGTGAGAGCGAGTGCCAGGTTTGGAGAGGGCAGCGTCTGCAAGAACCGGGACCGGGGTAGCAGAGAGCGGGACCGCGGCATTACCGATGTTCCGATGACCCTGCAGCTGCTCCAGCGCCGCCCTCTCTTTGCGGAAACCGTACTCCGCCGCCGAGGCCGCAGCCCCGGTGGTTCCCGGCGGTAAGAACTGCTTGAGGGCGCCGGGGGGCGAGCCGGGCGTGCCGCAGCAGCGCACTCGGTAAACCGAGGCTGAGGAGCCGCTGCCCAGGCGGCTCTGTACCTGCCACAGCCGCCCGAAGGCTTCCAAGAAGCGCGGCGGCTCCGCGCCCCAAGAGCAGCCGGACCCCGCCATCCGTGTGGGCCGAGGGCACTGACGCGGGAGCAGACGCGACGCCCGGGACGGCCGGCAGAGCCCGCGGTCACATCCCCGCCTGCCGGACCAGCGGCTCCGCGGGTACGGGCCTGCAGCCGCCCCACCGATAGCTGAGAACTCAGGCCGCCATGACACCGGAAACCCTGTACAATCGGAGGGAGTGGCGTCCTGAAAGCCGGAAGTGGAAGATTAGCCAATCCCAGCTGCCGAAGGAGGCGGGATTGGGCAGGGGCAGGGGCAGGGCTTGGAATTAATGAATGCATTAGGTTATAAGGGAAGGACTTGAGTCTAGGAGATGAGGTTCACTTTTCTGAGCACTTACCATTCCTGTCCTGGTGCTAACCTCTTATACGGACATATCTTAAAATATATCTGGTTATTTTCCTGGCACTTTGCCACACCACTGGGAGTCCTGGGTAATAAAACCTCTCATATATTTCTCATAAACAATTCCAAGGGAAATAGCCCAGTTGCTGAAAGAGAAGATAATGTCTCTGCGCCATGGTCACCAGTCAGCCATATTTCCGGATGCCCAGTCCCATGTGCTTCTCTTGGTCCATCTTGCCATTCACCCGGAGAAACATGAAGCTTACCAATTTTTTTTTTCATTTATTCAATTATTTTGCTCGTTCAAAAAACGTTTACTGAGTAACAGTTACAGCCAGTAGAAATCTCAGAACACAAACCAGGTTGTATAATAAGTGTAGCCTTCTTTATTTTGTGTAATTCAACTTCTACTTCAAGCTCCATTCTGATGGGGTGGCAGAAACTTAACTCAAATTGCCCCATCTTCGTTCCCTCTAGTTTTATCTAAATTGTCAGGCACCCTTGGGATAGAAGGACCATATCTCAACATGATAAAAGCTATATATGACAAACCCACAGCCAATATTATCCTCAATGGTGAAAAATTGAAAGCATTCCCTTCAAGATCAGGAATAAGACAAGGATGACCACTCTCTCCCCTACTATTCAATGTAGTACTGGAAGTCCTAGCCAGAGCAATAAGACAGGAAAAGGACACACAAGGAATCCAAATAGGGAAAGAAGAAGTAAAACTATCACTATTTGCAGATGATGTGATAATATACTTGGAAAACCCTAAAAGCTCTACCGAAAATCTAATCAAAACAATCAACCAATTTAGTAAAGTAGCAGGTTACAAGATCAATGCACAAGTCAGTAGCCTTCCTATACACAACCAATCTGAAGAAGAAGAAATCAAGAAAAATACACCTTTTACAATTGAGGCCAAAAAAAATCA
>JAGFMF010011405.1:417924-430968 GCA_019455555.1 Galemys pyrenaicus | reverse complement strand
TTGTCTTTGTCTTTTCATTTTTGGTTTTTGTTTCTTTCTTGTTGTTATTATTATTGTTCTTATTCCTTTCCTTGATCTTTATTTGGTTCCCTTATATTCTTCCTAGGGGAGGAACCATCCAGTATTTTTCTTTTGCTTTCTGACTTATTTCCCTGAACATAATTCTTCCAGCTCCATCCATGTTCCTATGAATGACTCTAGTTTATCGTTTTTGATTGCTGAATAGTATTCCATCGTGTATATGTACCACAGCTTCCCGATCCACTCATCTGCTTTTGGGCATTTAGGTTGTTTCCAGGTCTTACCTATTGTAAAGAGTGCTGCTATAAACACAGGGGTGCAGGTATTCTTTTGAATCAGAGTTTTTGTGTCTTTTGGGTATATTCCTAGGAGTGGGATTGCTGGATCATACGGAAGTTCCATTCTTAGTAGATTGAGGAACCGCAATACTGCTTTCCATAATGGTTGGATTAACTTGCATGCCCACCAGCAGTGTAAGAGAGTTCCTTTTTCTCCACATCCTCGCCAACATTTGTTGTTGCTACTTTTTTTGATATGTGCCATTCTCAACTGGGGTGAGGTGATATCTCATAGTGGTTTTGATTTGCATTTCTCTGATGACAAGAGAAGTTGAGCATTTTTTCATATGCCTGTTGGCCATTTGCATTTCCTCTTTGGAGAATTGCCTTTTTAGCTCTTTTGCCCATTTTTTGACTGGGTTGTTCTCTTTGTTTTTGTTTAGTCTGGTGCCTTAACCTACTTTTCAACCAATAAAATTGGACTTCTTTGTTCTCAACCCTGGTACCACTTCCCCTCCCCAGATCTATGTAACTTCATTTTCTTTCTTAATCAGCAACTTGTGTTTAGCTCCTTGACAATCAAGTAAAGCTGATTTCTCAGAAACCTGATGTCACTAGTCAGATCTGTGCAGGTCGGGTGGAGAATCTCACTGCTCAGTGCTTCTTTGATTCGTTTTGGAATACTGCAGCAGGACCCTATCAGCTTTTCCCATGGTCACCATTTCTGTTAATAGAGGGCCCTGGATGGACACTGCCAGAGAAGATGGCTCCCTTCCTTGTTCAGGTGTGAATGTCGTTCCTCTTACAGGGGCTACCAGTGACCTGAGTGGGGCCTAACAGAATTAACTCTCCTTGAGTTTCTCTAGCACCCTTAGAGTTAAATGTTTTTTACTGCCTAATAATTCTTGGTATTAAGTTGTCTCTGCTCAAACTACTAGTGTGGTTTCTGATTTCTAACCATATCCTGAATAATACATGAGATAGAGAGGAGGGGGGATCAATTAGCTGTTGAGATCAGCCTTTCTCAATTGGTACCCTGGAGAAACCCCTGAAATAATTTTCATGTCTCAGGAAGCCCTCTGTAGAATTTATCAAATCTGTGTCTTATGTTATCCATAAGCTATTTGATAAAGAAGGATATTTTATGGCAGATGCACTTACTTATTAGTGTACTTTTTGTGTGTTTCTCCTTTGCCACAAAAAAAAAATCACAAATCTGAAGCAAGTCATTTGTGTAAATAGAGATAAACAAGAAGACTTCATTTTTTCCCTTTGTTTAAATGTCCTTAACCTTTTACCTCATTCATGTAGGCCTAAAATTCCTACTGGGTATGATGCCATGTACCACAGATGGCCAATAGGCATATGAGACACACTCATCATCATCACTTAGCAATAGCATAATACAAATCAAAAGCACAATGAGATACCATCTCACACCAATGAGAATGTCCCATATCAAGAAAACCAGAAACAAGTTTGATGAGGGTATGGAGAAAAAAAGAACCTTGGTACACTGTTAATGGGACCTGGCACAACTTCTATGCAGAAGAGTAGTTAAGTATCTCAAAATATTAAAAATACATCTACCATATGATCCAGCAATCTCTCTCCTATGTATCTATCCCAAAAAATGAAAAAAAAGTTTTTTGAAGTGCCATATGTACTCCTGTGTTGATTGAAGTACTAGTTATAATAGGCAAGTTATGGGAACAACCTAAGTATCCAAGCAGATGAGTGGATTATGATGATGTGATATATGTACATACACAATGGACTATTACTCAGATATTAAAAAAAATCTTGCCATTTGCAAAACATGGATAGAACTACAGAAGATTTTGTTAAGTGAAATAAGCAGAAAGAGAAAGATAAATGTAAAATGATTTCATTCATGTGGAATATATATAAACCAAAAAGAGGAATAAACAAAATGAAACCAGAACAACCATAGAAATCTGACCACAGAATTGATGTTACTAAAGGGGGACAGTAGAATGTGGGAAGCCAAGGGTGAAGGGCCCAGTGGAATATGTTGGAGGATTATTTGTGCTTTGTTGGTATGCAAGTTCTTATAATATGCATTATCAAATACAGTGCTGTAAATCAATATTTTCTCAATAAAGAGAATACAGATAATATAGATCTATCTATCAATCATCTATACTTTTGGAAATCCTGGTTAGAATAATTTGTAAGAAAAGAAATAAAGGTTAGTCAGATTGGAAAGGAAACTGTAAAATTCTCAGTATGTGTAACAAGTGTATGTGCCAGGAGGCTTACGCCTCTGTATCTTTTGAGTAAACTTATCCTCCACACATTTGGAATGTTATCTTAAATGTCTTAATGATCACCAAATAGGCAAAAAATCATTATTTCACTTTGACTTTACCCCCAAAAGAACAGAGCGAGAAGTCGCTGAACAATGCTATGGGAGGATGGATGGAATGTGTCTGTCTCAGCTTTGCCCTTCTCTTCCTGGTGTAAATGCCCCAACCTAGGAAACTCTCTGACCAGCAGAAGGGGAAAGAACTGCTGGAAGCAAGGGTCATGAGGGGACAGAGAGAAAGTGGATGCAAGATAAATCTTTCCTGTAGAGGTCAAGCTATTCACTAAGGAGAAGAGGGACACTTTCTGAAATTTCAGTCAGAAGTGCCAAAAAATTTTACATGCATCCTGCCACCTATGCTTGCAATATTTTAAATCCTAAAAACATTTCACATTTTATTTAGATTTATGAAAGACTTTAACAAGCAGCATTTACTCTTGTCTTTCTCAGGGCCCACGATAAATAATCATTATTATTTAGATAAATAATGAAGGTCCAAACTCCTGAAATGACTTGTTCTTACTAAAATGCACCTGATAGCAGGCCTGAACACCAAAATTACCCTACTAAACAGATTGCATTAAGTCTAAAGAGCAATATTGAGTGAATGTCACTTTAGACTTCCAATAAAATAGGGACCACTGAAAATTTTCACCTTTTACTATTGAAGAAATTAAAATCAAGTGTATTGACCATAAAAAGAAGGTGTATATTTCTCTCTGGGGATACAAGAATGAAACATGTAGCCCTAAATGTCTAGTGGAGGAAAGTGAATCTAATTATAGAGTTAGGGTTTCCAGTGCTTGGAATCTTCCTGTACCAACATTGTCAGCTATACGTGAAATATCTGACTTCTTGGGGCCTGTTCTCACCCAAGCTTCCACATACATATCAGGTCAAGCCACGAATTACCACCTTAATTGAGTCTCTACTTTGATTACTATCTGAGATCTCAACTTGATTCTGCATGAAGGTAATTTTATTAGTTGGAACTTCCTTTCTGTTCTCTGCTCTTCTGTGACCCTGTTCCCTTTTCTCAAATACATTTCCACTGAGTCTTCTGGGTCCCATATTACAAAGAACAAATTGCTGTACATCCTTCACCTAATTGCAGAGCATGCCCTTTATAAACTGTCCATAAGTAGAGTCAAGCTGGTTGTCAGCACCATTTCAATCACTTCTGGAGCATCCCATAGCATATTAAGAAACTCAAAGTCCCTAGCAAGTTGGAAGACCTGCCACTGTCTGGTTTGGTTCCATAGTCCCGATCACATCCTGTCCTGCCTTGCAGCTAATACCCCAGCAACTTTAAAATAATTACATCCACTCTGTACAGTGGTTTGATGCCTGCATTCCAGGTGCTGCTATGCTCGCTGCCTGGAGTGCTTTTATTTTTCCTACCAATTACTTCTCCTTGCCCTATGTGTGGTAACTCTTAATTTTTCATTAGGAATCAGTCAAAGATAACCCAAAAAAGCCAATATTTGTCAAGGTCTTACTAAAGTCCAGCATGTGAATGTTGTCCTTGAATACTTTCAACACCTTTATGTGGTAGGCATTCTATTTATTCCCATTTTCTAGCTGAGGAGAGTAAGGCTATGAGAGCACTGGGATCATCCACCCACCAAACAGGACTAAGAATTCCCATAATAGTCAGCCTACTTTTATCACTGCACTCATACATAGTATTATGCAAAATGTATATATTTTTTTCTTTTATTCACTGGACAGTGACTTCTTCATGAGCAGAGATTGCTTCTTATCTGAAATCTCAAATCTAGCAAGATGATTGGATCAACGAAAATTTACTGCATAATTTACTCACTTCATGGATAATTGAATGGATAGATGAATGAATGAACAATTATGTGCTTTAAAAAATGCATGTTCAAATGTTAGGGGAACAGGAAAGCACGAGCTGCCCAGGATCAATAGTAGAAGCTTCAGAAAGGAGGTGACTTCTCCTATATATCTGAATGACCAGCAGGTGTCAGACAGATGAAAGGGGAGGGTCTGGCAGCAGCTTCAGAACACAACATGCTCTATGATCCTAGATATTTTTTTTTCTGAATTATATTTATTGAGGTAAAGTTGGTTTACATCATTGTGTCTGCTCCAGGAGCGAAAGGTTCCAGATTGACAGTGTCCCAATTTGTCTGGCAAGGCTGAGAAATAGAATAAACCTATAGAAGCATCAGAAGATGATAGTCTAAGGCGGGAAAGGTCAGATCATAAAGGGCTTGTATACGGCAACTTAAATGTTTAAACCATCTCTTTAGACAATTAGTGAAGAATGACTTGAAAGGTGGGTGGTGCGACTTATGAGGAATTCACAGGTAACATGAGCAAAAGTGATGGGCATGAGGAAGATAGATAGGATGGATGTAAATAACAGGACAGAAATGATTGGACTTAGGTACAGTTTACTTTTAGGAGATGAGGAAGAGAAAGAAATTTCAAATGACTCCAAGAGTTTTGGGCCTGGGGAAATAAGATGGAAAGTAGTAAAGAAAATCAGTAGTGAGAACCACAAAAACAAATAAACAAAACAACATCTTTCCATGATAGGCATCACAGAGAGAGGAAAGATGATGAATTCTGTTCTGGCCCTACTGACTCACTAGTATATCTGACACATCCAGGTCATCTCTATGTATTACTTCATTTTTCCTTTGCAAAACCATTACAATATGGGGCATACCCCTATTTTGTGGGGGAAAGAAGGTGATAGTCTCTAATTAGTTAACCTGCTGAAGGCCAAACTATTAAGCTGTCATTATGGTCCCTCTCTTATTAATTCCAATAAATCATGAACAAGGAAGGGTTAGCAATCCCCAAGCAGGGATCTAGGGGCTTGGTAGAGGACTTGGCATTGGGGAACCTTGTCCTTTAGCTTTTGAGAGATGTGCACCCCTTCTTTTTTGCTGTGTTAGAATCATGATAGGCCAACTTCCAGACTTTCATACACCTAATAAAAACACTTAGGGGAAGATTAGAAAAGAAGGAAGGAAGTCACAGACACTTGGCCTAGCAGCAGACAGCACTGACCAGAGAGAACTAGTCAGTAACCACAAACAGGAAATGCTACCTGATCTAAAACGTGATAACTTCCAGAACACACTAGTACGTGAGATGCTGACTGTATAGTGTGAATTCATAAGTTTTAAGCTGGAACTGGTTCTGCCTTTTTAATCATCATATTAAATATGGTGTGCATTTTAGGAGGGGCCCAGTATTTGTCTGTAGGTGTGCAGGAAAGGGGACTGTCTAGCCAGAGAAAGCCTGCAGGTGAAAAAACCTGCAGCCTCTGATCACTGAGAAGGAAAAGGCAATTGAAGAAATCATGAGAAAGCCCTTTAGGAGGTCTTTGGAAAGTCTCTAGATTCTAAAAAAGCAAACTTTGGCAAATCTCTTTCTAGACTTTTCTATGATCATACACAGGTACACAAGGATGCACACACAGAAACACATAACATGTGTGAACGCGATCATGCAATTTGCTGATTTGCAATTTTTTTCACAGTAATAAGTTATATTAATATTGAAATAAAAATTCCTTTTTTACATCTGGAATTGAGGTGGCCAATCTGCTGTTTCTCTAGAGAATTAACAAGATAAAATCACCTAAAAACATGGCATTCTCTTAAGGCTAGCTATACACAGTGGCATTTTTCTTCAGTTTTCATCTTAACTATTAGTACTTAGTGGTTTAAAAATCAAACATAATTTCTAATAATAAACAACTGCACATTGCATACAGTGACCATTTGGTAACTGGTCGTAAAACTAACCCCAGATGTTGATTTGTTTTTAACTTATAAAAAGTACAAATAACTTACAAATAGTACAAATATAGTACAAAAGAAAGGTCTTCTTTCCTAGTTTACTTCCATTGAAGACTGTTTTATAGCCCAATGTGTGTAAAATAAAGCAAACCACATTATCACTATAAAAAAAATTGTACACAACAGGTAGCAAGACTCTGAACTAGAGGTTTTACATAGTTGTAAGACTATGTAGTTAATAAGATCTTGATGTGACCCCAGTATTACGCCAGCACATGCATGCTTTCTATATGAAAGCATCCATCTTACTGAAAATAACAGGACAAAGCACAACTAAAAACCAAGGGACTCCTGAAAAAAAGACAAGATACAAACATTTGGCTGGATAGTGGAATGCAGACACTTATACTTTTTTGTTTTATAAACTACCTGATAAGATTCATTCAAGATTTTGTAGAACAAATTTTACTCTTTTGCTTAGTTCTCTTTCTGGTAAAATGGATAAATAGGCCCCAACCACTTTACCAAGAGCTACAAACCTCTAAAAACTTAAAAAAATATATGAAAATTAATTTAAATCAAGTTATAGGCCCAACTTAATATTTTTCTCTCAAAGAGAGCAATTTATATATACATACACCATCACAGGTGGCATTAGTTTTAAATGCTTCTAATTTTTCAAAGGACTAAATTTCTAAGTAAAGGTGGGGATAGTAAAGACCTATTCCAAGTACCAGAGAAAGGACTACTTACTCAAAGTACCAGGAAGTGGAACACTGACTCCTATGTCAAGCTTTTCTTCTGATATATTTAAAAATATATTTGAGAGTAAAGTAATTGCTTACCACTTCAGGAAAAATTGTGGAACTGTAAAACAACCAGAACATGTTGCTTTTGATTTTGGTAGCTTATGTTTGGCTCACTTTCATAGTTTAAAAAATCCTCAGATTTGAGTGTATGAATTTTAATACTATATGGAAATTCTTCTACAGTTTCTGAAGACCTATGCTGTCCATTTTCTCTGAGAACATCTAAGTTATCATTCTAAACCAAACACTAGTCTTACAAGACCCCATCCTACAACACTTGGATAGTGGGCCTGACTGATCTCCTTATTTTTCTCAACTTCTAACTTGAGCTTTGGTTATGTGGGAAACCAAGTTCAACTGTTCATTTTCTGACTTTACAGTTCATTTCCAGTGAGATACAGCCTGCACTCCTATGATAAAAGGCCAGCTCAGCCAGCTTCCTTCTGGAAAAATAAAATCAATATGGTGTTATTTGTAGTTTTATTTTGCAAACAAAAAGTTCTAGACACTTTGGGATTTACTCACAGGAAACTAGGAGAAAAGTTCTCGCTAATCTTTATCCAACGTTGCTAGAACCAGGAAAACTCGGTGTTCTTACTAGTCTCCTTTAATGCTGTCCCGATTTAGACCAAAAACCACAGCCACATGCAACTAACATCTCAGGACGTCTTAAGTTCCGGTTCACCAGCACCACTGGTGCTATTATTCTGTAAGATTTAAGATTAGTCATGAATTTTGGCCACTGCTGCCAAAAAAGAAAAACAGACAGCTCTGTGTGAGAAGGGGGCAGGAAAAAAATTTTTTTTGGACAATTTTCTCTTCTACATATAGCATGCCCCTAACAAGCACAAGAACCCAGCTTCCAATGCTGATCACTAGAAATATTAAATTGTCAAAATTAAAAATAATTTCCCCATCTGCCACAAGATCCGACACAATAGTACAAACACAGACACATGGGAAAGAAACAGGCAGTAGAAAATGTACAACAGCTTTGGTGTTATACAAAATAACTTCCAAAAATGATTGACAGTGAATACAAAGTGTCTTACCGCAGACACTCCACTGCTGATTTCTACTTGCTTCCTTTCACCTTCTGGTAAGGTATGGATGGTCAAGAAAGACAGAATATACAGCTTACTGGTAAGAGCCACGACACCATGGCATTGGGCTCCGAAAGTCATTATAAAGTCTCCCTCTTCACGACTCTGTGGCATGCTGCCTGTCAAGATCACAGCAGGTGCAAAAGAAAGAGACAACTAGATTTGATAAATTAATATGCATTTTGTTTAAAGATGTACAATGCACATTCTCTTTAATCCATATACAGATCTCAGATGGGCAATGCCTGAAGATGCAGAAAGGGCAGCAGCTCCTTTTATGGCTGAGCTCCAAATGCCAAGAACACAAGTCAAATACATTTAATTTAAAAACAGTGCTGAGAGATCACTGAGAAAGTCTCCAAAGAGAGAAGTCCACAAAAAAAGGGCACATAAAGGTAGGGGAAGGTCAAGGTGGTTGAGAAACCGTTTTATTTTTGGGATGACGCTGGAAGTAGAGAAGATCTGCAATTTTTTAAATTCAAAAATATATCACGAGTGTCCTTCCACAGTCATGAATACAGATTCCTAGTCCTTTTGTGATTGTCTACAATCTATTGAGTGCATACATTGATTTATGTAAAACTGCATTGTGATTTTTTTCTCTCAGTAATGTGTCAGTACAAAATTTCACTAGCACTGTGTTCAGGTCTGTCTTTAGGTTAAATTCCTGGAAATAGTATTGTTTGATAAAATGCCTATACACTTAAGACTTTGATGCGCATTTCCAACACAATTTTTCTCCCCAAATATTGTGCAGATTTATCAGGTGGAAAATTCTTTAAGTGCTTTCATTGATGTGGGTTCCTCTGCTCATATCATGTCATGGAAACATGAAGGTCACATTAACGGCATCGCACACCCACATACAATTCTGTTTCCTTCAAGTGGTCTTTTCAGGTTGTTTAAAATAAAAATAACAACTCAAGTTTGAACTTTAGACTAGGGAGCAGGTTTTCCTGAGATGCTGATGGACCACAGGGATTGCGGGATTTAGCACAGGCTCAGGACTCAGACCATACCTGCAAAAGAAGACCTGAACCGCAAATCTGGTTCAAATGTTGGACACATAACCATAGGCTCTGTAGCTCACCACTTAACACAGTGAGCCTTTCTGCAGGGAGCAGGGAAGTTTTCCCCAGTTGGTCTGGAAATAAGTGGAGAGAATAGTGAAAGGATTCTGCCTGACCTTGCACAATGCATGGGCATGGGCTGGAGTGTGTGCTCCTGCATGACACCAGGGACTGGTGTGTTTTGAACTTCTTGCTAGTGGCAAAGGTGGGGCTACCCTGGCTTTTTTTCTTTCTTTCTTAGTAGTTAGTGAAAGTTTATTAGGTGGACATCAAGAAGACAGTTTTTACCCTCTCACCTCCCGTGACTCTGGCCTGTACCCCAGCTCTTGTATGCATAAGTAAATAAATCTTTAAAAAAAAAAAAAAGAAGACGAAGACAGTTTGTGAACTGGGAACATCAAAGTGAACACAGAATTGGGTTCTGGAGAGTGCTGCTACAGAGTGCTGATAGAGAGAGGCGGCAGTGACTGCTTATTCTTCACTGTGATTGGCTGTAATAGCAGAATTGTCTGAAATGATGGGGAAATGATCAGAGGCTATCCCATATCGGCACTGGAGGCAGTGTAAGTTTTGCTTAGGATACCGGAAAGTGTAAGGGAGAAATGATGCAGCTCAAATCAGTCTTGTAAAATAAGCTTTATCTGTCTATGACTAAGCTGATTTTACCTGCTTAGGGAATTTTCCTTTTTGAAATACAGATTTTATTTATTGAGGTAACATTGGTTTCAGGAGTACAGTTTCACACCTTGGCATCTGCAATACTGTTACAAGGCAACCTTAATATAAAATGGGTTTGCCTGACTGGGTCTTCACCCACGCTGGAAAGGCACTTTATAATGCCTCAACTGCAGGCACACCCAACAAAGGTTAATGAAGGATTTTATTTACAAGAGAAGGGGAAATAACATCCTGAACAATACAAGGAGAAGAGAGAGATACAGATCTGTAAATGTCCTACCAGTTCCTCGGAGCAGGAACCCAACAGCGTGCTGCGAGCTGGCTCCCAAGGAAAAGAGAGAGCCCCAAGGCCCACGTGTCTGCTTTTATATTCAGCCTGGCTGCTTAACTCCACCCTCAGGTCCCAGTGATCCACTCTTCGATAATGACCTTATGGGATTTGTAGTTCTTGGATCTTGTAGGTCTGGAATGGGGGTCAAAGTCCATAACCTATTTGTGTAATCCATTTAGAAGGACCGTTTCCCCCTAACAATACCACACATTACTGCTACCAAAGGTCTAATTTCTATCTACTCCCTCATCTCCCTACTCTATGATCTCCCTGTTCTAGCATCTTCCCTCCCCAATGATCACTCAGTTGTCACAATCTGAGGGTTTGTTTTTGCTTTGTTTCTTTACCTTCCTCACAGGAGTTAAATTGTACAATATTTATCTTTTCTATGTAACTTATTTCACTTAGCATAATCCCCTCAAGGTCTATGCATGTTGATGTAAATGGCAAAATTTCATCTTTTTTTTTTTATAATGGAGAGTACCCCACTGTGCATACACCCCACATTCTCTGCACCCATCCATGTGATCGCAGCCACTATTGCTGCTATATCTTGGCTCTTGCAAACAGTGCTGCTAGGAAGTTAGGGTACATACACATTTCTGAATGAGTATTTTCATATTCTTAAGGCCAAGAGCCTGAAGTAGAAAAGCTGGATCATACAGTATTTCTATTCTTAATTTTTTGAGGAAGCTGCATCTACATACTATTTTTCATAGTGCTAATGCCAATTTACGTTCCCACCCCCAGTGTACTTATTTTGGAATGTGTGCTTGCTGAGAGATTACTGGAGGTTGAGAGTTATTCTATTCTTTAGTACAGTAAAAATATTATAACACAGACTTATAAATTCCATGTCAGAAGTTTAATCGCTACTACTTAAAAAATAAAAAAACCCTCTTTTTTCCCCTCTGACTGCCTTTGAGATTTCCTCTTTGTGTTGGAATTCTACAACCTCTCTGCATTTGGGATGGATCTTTTCATTTCTACTTTCTGGAGCTTATTGACTTTACGTTTTGTGGTTTGATATGTTTCACTGGTCCTAAAAGTCTCCACCATTCTTTCCTTCAACATCATCTCTGCTCCATTTTCACAGTTCTTCCATCTAGAGCTCTGATAAAGACTGTTATGCTTTCTCACTCTGACCTTCATGTCTCTTTATCTCTCTTCCATATTGTTTTTTGCCTTTTTGTGCTACAGCCTGCTGTCTTTTGAGCCACTAATTATTTTAACTCACTCTTTCTTCTGGTACATACCATGCTGCCCATGAGAACTCTATTTTGCATTAGTTTTAGTCTTTTTCATTTCTATAGGCTTTTTTGTGAGTTTTAAAATCTGATCGATCACTTTTTAAAGTGTATTTTCAAAGCTTTCTTTTATTTAAGCATAGTTGTTTTAGACTGTATACTGCTAATTTCAAAAATCTGAAGTCTTTGCGTGTCTCTTTATTACCTTTGAGTACACAGCTTATGAGAACCTGGATTTTAAATCAGGGCTAGCATCAATTCATGGCACAACTTTTCAGGGGTGAATTTTTATCTTTTTCACTTTTTTGCTCTACTTACCATTAGGATAAACTTCACTATAGCCTCCTAGTAGGAAAAGCAGAATTTTAAATTCTAACACTCCGTAAATACTTTTAACAGACGTTCCCATAGAACCAAAAATTATCAAAATACACATAGGAGATTTTTCTGAGTTTTATTTGAACCTATTCAAAGGTAAACAGAAAGCCAGAGCAAAGGCCATAGTCTTTCTTTTTCACAGTTTCAATTTCACAAAAATGTTTTTTGGCAAATTTTCTTCACATGAAGCTCCTCTGAGCCATTCCTATAGTAGGATTGTTCTCGTCTGCTGCATATAATCCTGATCTTGAGACTATGGATGCAGGTTTTGTTATATGAAGTTACATTTGATAGAATGTTTATGCTACAGTAAGTTATTTATTTTCCTAGAAATTGTAACATATTCACTATCACTGTTATAATTAATTCATTCTCTATGACTTCACTTATTTTATAACCATCTGTCATATTTCTCTCTCTCTCTCTCTCTCTCTCTCTCTCTCTCTCTCTGTCTCTCTCTCTCTCTCTGTCTGTCTCTCTCTCTATCAATCTATCATCTATCTACCTTCTACCTAGATCTCCTGACTTCACTTTTCACTTAAGACATAAGACAATTTATTTGCTTTTTCCCTTACTGGAGTATTTGTAATAACTTTTTACTTCTTTTTGCCTACACAATCTGGATTTAACATTTCTAATGAATAGCATAAACTTGGTCTATTTCCTAATGATAGAATAGATTATTCCATTCTGTGCATTTTTAGATATTTTAAGTACTCTTTGTAGTCTCTTTTTGACCATGTGTTAGCTATCTTGTTTTTTAATTTATATGTATCCAATAGATCTATGGTATTAAGAGTTGCATAATTTGAATGCCATATTATTTAAGACTCATTTTCCCACAGAAAATAAAAGTAAAGTGGGATTATACATAGAGTACATAAATTTACTCTAATTTTAAAAATTTATAATTCTCGGGCCTCCCTGGTGGCGCAGTGGGTTAAGCAATGCACTATGAGGCAAACCGCAGCCACTGCAACATGAGTTCGATCCCTGCTGCCGGCCAGGGTGGGGA
>JAGFMF010011405.1:393610-417874 GCA_019455555.1 Galemys pyrenaicus | reverse complement strand
TCTGCTCCCTGCTCTCTGTGGTGAATCCTCTCACCCCCCCACACCTCTGGCCTGTACCCCAGTGCTTGTATACATAAATAAATAAATCTTTAAAAAAAATTTATAATTCTCAATGTGTTATGCTTTAAATTGCTTTTTATTTTGTTATCATTATCCCCATAATTGTACTGAGACCTTTCCCAAATCTTTATCACAGTGATTGGTCATGTTCATACTATCTCATCTTCACTAATTTCCTCCCCACAATGACTAATTTTTCAGGATTGTTTCAGTCTAGGACAAATTGTTGAACAAATATGTGGTAATGGATGGAAACTAGATTTTGGTGGTGAACACAATATAGAGTATACAGATGTTGACTTACAGCCTGTAGGTTGTACACCTGAAACAAGTGTAACATTATAAATCAATTTTTGAGTAAAGAGTTATGGAGGAGAAAGAGACAGAGAGAGCTGTACTAGAAGAAACTAGTACACAAACTAATTTGGATACATATGTCTTTAACCTGTCCACTGCTTAAAACACAAATAAAACCTCTGTGTCTCTTACAAATGTGAAAATGTGAAGAAAGCTACTAACTAACAATTCTCAATGTAAAGATTCATTTTAATAGTTAAGTTGATTCCCTGAACAGGTTGACTTCAGGTGTCCTCTACTCCTGAAATAGACACTTTGGGTTACAAAGACATGTAAAGATATCTTTACACTGTCTTTTTATTTTCAACCTGATGGGGCCATCAGCAGGAACTGGCAGGACTCCCAACTCCCAGCTGTCAAATGGACATCTGTGTGCTCCTGTTACTGGGTTGCAGCCAGCAGGAGGAGTGGTCTCTGGCTCCCCTGCAAGTTAATGTGGCAGTCCTTCCTCAGAAACCTTTTATGAGGCAGTGTGCTGCCTGGATCATGGAATGGATCAGTTGGGTGTGAGCTGTGGGTTGATTGATGCCAAGACTCTGCCTCTCACCACAAGTCAGGTGGCAGCAGCGCACCCTTGGTAAATTACACTTCCTGAATTCTGGAACAGACCAAAATGCCAATCAGGTGCAGGATTGAAAAATGGGCCAGTCAGACTGTGAGGGGGGCACCTTGAAAGTGAATATAAGGCAGAGTCGAAGGGAGCAGAGGCATTAGGATTCAGAGCGACCTGAAGGAGCAGAGGAAGAAGAAGAGCTCCTGCAGAGGAAGAGGAGAAGACAGTTCCAGCCTTCAAAGAAAGGAGGGAAGCCTCCAGCAGCTGCCCTCTGAGGAGGTGAGAGAGACTGAAGGATTTTGTAGAGACTGGGACTCAGTCCTGTCTGTGACACTGACTGGAAGGAGCACCAAAGACCCTGGACCTGGTGTCTCAAAGAGCTGTTTGTTGGTGGTACAAACCAACAACTCACAAGAGCTGTAACACTGGGTGTTCCTGAACATCGCCTCTGCAGGCCAGTAGTGCTCATTGCCACTGGACAGTGCTGCCTAGAACTGGTGACTAGTGACTGCCAACATTGATGCTGTCTGGATGAAGCAGCCAGCCTCTGTGGATACGTAAGTGTTCTTGTTTCCCCCTGTTTGTAAATAAACCCCATGGTTGTTGTCCCTGTAGCCTGAGGGCTCTTGCAATTGTGCACGCTGGTGAGAACACATAGATAGTGACCTGTATTGGGCACTGTCCTCTGATAGACTGTAGCCCCTGTTGCTATAGCCCTGGATTCTGGTTTGTGGCCTTTTAGCCTTTTGGGACTTTTTGGGGGCTCTCTGACCTTGGACCCTCTTCCATCCCCCTGTTTCAGTCAGAGCTTCCTCTGCCCCCTGTTTCTTTTTTTTTATTATTAAAATATTTTAAAATTTACATATACTTGCCATTAATTGTAATCCCCATGTATTCCCCATCACCATCTCACCAGTGCACCATCACCTTAGTCCCTCGTGTTCCCATCTTCCCTCAATCCTCCCCCTCCCCTCCCCACCAGGTGTCCCCAGTCTGTCCTTGACTCCTCATTTTTGGTTTCTGTGCCCTGTTTCACTCCCTTCTGTCAGTTTGTACTTGACTGTTATTTTAGGTTGGTTTACAATAAAGCTTGCCTTTCTAAACAAAACAAAAGAAAAAACTTGTAACTATGTATGGTGACAGATGATAATTAGACTTTTGTGATCATTTCACACTAGAGACAAACACGGTAGCATTATATATCCAAAATATAGCAAGATAATGTTATAGTTCAAACATACCTCAATTAAAAATAAGTAATTAAAAATAATTGCTCTAGGCACATAAAAACAAACAAAAGAGTCATCCACTCACCATGCACTGAAAACCCTCTGAGTGAAATGAGAGAACTTATCAGAAATCGTGAAAATGATTTAGGCTTTTACCACAGTCATTATGCTGAGCTTTGGGAGTGGAACCAGATGACTCTATCAGGCTGACTTTTTCTAACTTTCTTTCTTTTGATGTAATGAAGAAAAGATAGAGCAAACCGAAAAACTAAGTGACAGTATCAACCTGTCTCCCACGGAAGTCTTTGTGGGAAAGAAATGAACCCCTCCAGAGTCCAGTTCACCAGAAGGGGACTTGGAAAATGATGTTTCCTTGTCAGCAGAGAAGGAAAACTCCAAAATCACCTCCACACACCACCACTCCCCACTCCTGTGCCTACCACCTGCAGGTCAGGGACCCTCAGCAAAGTGGAGCAAAAGCCAGAGACAATAATTAGACTATCCTTCCTGCTGAGACCTCTGGAGTAGGGGAACTTTATTGTCTCCATCCTCAGATCCAGATTCCCATTGAGGGCATGAAACACAGTTTAAAAGGTGGTAGTGAAAACAAGACCTTGCCACATAGCCTTGGCGGATATCTGTGATTTCCTCAGGCTGACCACTAAACCACTATTGCCTTTTCTCTCTTCTAATTGTCCGTGACATTTACCTTAACACCTTCTTTCAAAATTTTCATTGATGTAACATTGCTTTATAGAATTATATGGTTTCATGTGTACCATTTTATGAATCATCACCTGTATACAATGTGACATGTTTACTACCAAACACAACAGCACAACAACAACACAATGTGATGGGTTCACGACCAAAGGTCTAGTTTCCATCTCTGACAGGAATAACTAACAATGTGTGGAAAATCCCTGTCACAAATGTCTTTGACACATTGTTTCTATCAATAATTTCTTTGCAGTTTACAGTCCTGAGTTATATTTATAGCTTTTTGCATCCATGTGCAGATGGCAAAAGGAAGTTGTAAGACCTTGAGCCCAAACTGGTCAGAGCCAAATGATGAGGCATGTGTGAGACAACCAAAAGTAGCCCACAATAGAGAACTCTTTATGACACTAAAGTTCCCACCTCCGGACAGGATTTGGCCTCCATTTTCTGAACATGAGACATGAGAAAGTGTCATGTTCATAGCCTGCAGCACTAGAGGACCTCAGACTTGATGATGGCATTTCTGCATTTCTTTGACATCAGTGGTAGAAAACAAAGGCAAAAAATATGCCAGCTTACTTAGGACAAAAGGGAATGCATTCAAAATTTTTTTTTTAAAGATTTATTTATTTATGCATACAAGCACTGGGGTACAGGCCAGAGGTGTGGGGGGTGAGAGGATTCACCACAGACAGAGCGGGGAGCAGAACAGGCAGATCAACAGAAGAACACTGCTGAGGGGAGCAGCAGGCACAGCAGGAGAGGTCTGCTGCACCATGTGGGTCCCCTCTCTGGCTGGCAGCAGGGATCGAACTCATGTTGCAGTGGTTGCGGTTTGCTTCATAGTGCGTTGCTTAACCCACTGCGCCACCAGGGAGGCCCTGCATTCAAATTTTTAAAAGTCCAAGGGCAAGAGTATAGCCAGACCTCAGAAGTCATTTGGTTGAGGAAATTAAAGCCTACAGGGAGTCAAGCAGAAGTCATTTTTTTCTCCTTTGGTTTTATTGAGATATTATTGACATTCAGCACTATATAAATTTTAGGTACACAGCATAGTGACTTGACTTACATATACTGTGACAGTCTACCACACTGATTTTAGTTCACATCCATTACCTCATATAAAGAGGATTAGAAAATGTTTTTTCTTGTGATGAGAACTTTTAAGATCTTTTCTTTTAGCAAATTCTAAATATGGTAACTTCAAAGTTACCATACAGTAATGTTAACTATAGTCATCATATTATACAGTGCATCTCCAGTAATTACGTATCTTTTAACTGAAAGTTTGTACCTTTTAAACACCTTCCTCCAATTCTCCTCTCCCCCCAAACCCCAAGCACTCCCCTCCACCTCTGGAAACTACAGATCTGACCTCTATCTACAAATGTTTTGTTTTTAAGTTTCCACATGTAAATGAGGTCATATAGCATTTATTTTTCTCTGTTTGACTTATTTTACTTAGTGTCATGCATTCAACATACATCCATATTGTAGAAAGTGGCATGTTTCCTTCTTTCATGACAGAGTAGTACCCCACTGTGTATGTGAAATTATGTCCTTTTTAATTAATTCTTATTCGGGTAACATTGATCTACAACACTGTATATAATTCAAAGGCACAGGTTTCCAGATGTATGCGAACACACCATCCCCACCACCAGGCAGCCATCTGATATCACACCCCTGACAAAGGGCTAGTCTCCAAATATATAAAGCACATATATAATACAACCACAAATAAACAGATAATCCAATTAAAAATGGGCAAAAAACCTAAATAGACACTTTTAAAAGAAACATTCAGATTGTGTACAGGCTTATAAAAATTGTTCAACATCACTTATGATAAGGGAAATGCAAATCAAAGCAACAATGATATATCACCTCACCACTATGAAAATGGCCCATATCAAAAATCAGCAAATGTTGCTGAGGATGTGCAGAAAAAGAAACCCTCATCCATTGTTAATGGGAATGCAGTTTCCTCTATGGAAAAGTTTATGGCAATACTGTTTAAAAAAAAAAAGGAAATCCATGTGATCCAGTAATATTTCTGGTAGGCATTTACTTAAAGAATATGAAAACACTAATATGAAAAAACTTATGTTCATAGCATTACTTTCTAAAATTGTCATGAAACCAACCTAAACAACCCATGACAGATGGATAGAGAAATTGTGGAATATATACTCAATGGAATACTACTCAACTATCAAAAAAGATGAAATAGTGCCTTTTGGGACGAAATGGATGGAGGTGATTATGCTGAGTGAACTAAGTCAAAGTGAAAGACAGATATCAGATGGATTCACTATCTATAGAATATAAATAAACAAAAGCCATATACTGGCAAAACACAACAAAAACAATTCCTAGATCTAATAAAAAATACACTGGTTATTGTAAGGAACAGGGGAAAGGAAGGAGATAAGGCATTGGCATGGGAAATTTGGTGAAGAGGGAATGAAACATATATGTTTAATTAAAACTGCAGCCCTAAATTATATATACATGTAAACAACTAATAACAATAGTTAAAAAAATAAAAGCCCTAAGGGATGAAAACATTCTCCTACAATAGGAATCAGCAAACTACAACCTTGTGAGCAGATAGATCAAATACACTTGTTAATAAATTTGTTTTTAAAAATTACACTTAAGACTAACTCTGACCCTTAGATAACAGAAACTATGTTTGCTAAAACATCAGTTGATCAATGTGAAAAAATCTCAACAGAGGGGGAAAAGGGGATTTTCTCATCAACACCAAGTTATATAAAGGTGACTAAATGTGTCTGACTGGATTGACTTCCTTCATGGGGACATATCCTGTTGTCCTCTGAGGTGAGAACTTCAAAGGATGGCAAAAAACTCCTAACCCTAATTAAAAAAATAATATCAGTTACTGTAAGGAACAGAGGAAAAGGAAAGAGAATGGGAGAAGGAAGGGGCCTAATATCAAGCCCAATATCCTATTTTCTTCCACTGAGAAGTATGCCAATATTAACTTGTATACCCAGATATCCTTTTCAGCAGCACCAGCCTCTTCTCCAAAAAATGCAGTGCTGACCTTTGTTTCAGCAGTGGTCTAGAAACTTAGCAGACTTCCTAGTCCCATTAATGTCTTCAACTTTTCTTGTCATTTAACCCAAGGAAGTCCTTCCCCTCCAACTGTTCCATTGTGTCTAGATGTATCTGCATTCATTCAGCATCTATACACTTGAGCCCTGTTATAAGCTAAGCATTTCATAATCAGAAGCAGTTTCCACAGAAAATAGGCACCCACTACAGTAAAATAAGTGGTGTGCTCCCCAAAACAGACACCAATAGCTAGAAAAAGTGAAAACTGGTGATTTAGGGTCTGATGTATGGCTGCAACCCATTCTAGGGAGCATGCTAGCCCCAGCCACGAAGCTCAAGCCACGACCACTGGTTCGTCTGGGTGTTCAAACTCTCATCGTTCTTTTATCAGTTACACCTGGGCCATTCATAGGCTGAAGAGTCTTGGTCACTTTATCACCCCACCCTTCTCATTTCCTGAATCTTGCAAAACTGACTTTCACAGAGCAACATCATCTCCCTCCCACGAGTGGAGAAAGAGTATTTCCACAAATCCCATTGGGCCAGCTGCCTCTTCTCCGAGACGTTCCTAGACTTGGGGCTTCAGTCTAGGAATCTGAGAGGGCTCTCCATGGATCTGCCTTGTTACCACGGTCCTCTGTCCAAGCAAGATTGTGAGTCCCTGCTGCTGAAGGAAGGAGTGGATGGTAACTTTCTGCTAAGAGACAGTGAGTCTGTGCCTGGAGTCCTGTGCCTCTGTGTCTCGTGAGTAGCCTCATCCTCCAAATATTGGAACCTTATTTTGAATGCTATGATGAACACCAAACAGAAAAGAGGTTGAATTTGCAGCCCAAATGAGCAGAGTGAGCAATACCTAGACTGTGTTTAAAAAGCAATCCCGAATAGACATCAATAGGAAACTACTCTTTAAGCATTCTCTTCTTTGCAAGTATCACTGAACTTTTCCTTCTATCACAGGAATTAAAACCCTGTGTTTCAATGGATGAATTTCAGTGCTTCTTAGAATTAAGGAGCTAATTCTAAGGACAAAAATGACCGTCATTACTAACAGACCAGCAGGGTGTATTTCTTTCCTTAAGTAATGGTAGGGCTACATGGATAAGAAAGATAACCTGAAGGTGTTAGCAATTTGAATTTTCAAGTTGCATGTGACATTAAGATTTTATTTATATATATTTGCTGCTATTGTTAATTTGTCTTTTGATAATTATGTAATCACTTCTTTGACCCCCAATTTTAGCCTAACCTGTTTGTATTCTAATTATTGATATTTTACAGTTTCTATGTATGAAGGTAAAACTTAAAAAAATCAGACACACTCAAAAAAAATCACAGACCAATTTCAATTTTATTTAATATCAATTTTAAATAAACTACTAGTAATTAGAAAGGTCATTAACACATTAAAGAAGGTACATTATGCTCTAGTATAGAATAAATGTGCTATGAAATGTATAAGACTTGTATGACGAAAGCTAACTTATCTGTTGCAAAATTCACTAGAAAACGTACATGAATGGAAGGATTCCATTGGAAGCATGTTAGTTCACATTAATCTATAAATTCAATGTCTCCGGTATAAAAAAAATAACAGAATTAAGTCTTCTTTCTTCAAGAATAGTGAAGTTCATACAGGTGGGACGTAGAACATGCTAAAATGGCCAGAAATTTTTAATTAAAACAAAGGCGGGCTAATTCTACCAAATATTAAAAAAATATATAACCATAGTAATTATTACAGTGATAAAAAGATTCAGTACTGACCAATCTATAAAGTAAAGTAGAAAATGTAAAATTATATCGGGTACACATAGGATTTAGCATATGATTAAAAGAGCATTTCAAATCAATGAGGAAAAGATGAAGGACATCTAATCATGTTAGAACATTTGGTTGGTCACTAAGAAAAAACAAACCTGGTTCCCTTTCTTACTTCTTAAAGTAAAATTAGTGCAAAGTGGTTCTAACGTACAATGAACTTTTTTTTTAAGATTTATTTATTTACACATACAAGAGCTGGGGTACAGGCCAGAGTCACAGGAGGTGAGAGGATTCACCAGAGCAGGACAGGCAGATCGACTGACATACACTGCTGAGGGGAGCAGCAGGCGAAGCAGGAGAGGTCTGCTGCACCATGTGGGTCCCCTCCCTGGCCGGGGATTGAGCGCGTGTTGCTGTGCTGTGGATGCTTCACAGTGCAGCGCTCAACCGAATGTGCCACCAGAAAGGCCCTGTACAACTAACTTTTAATGAAACTATGGGAATTAAGACAAAAGAAGACATGAACTATTAAAAATATTCCTCAAATTAAAAGACCTTTCTAAACAAGATGTATAGCCCAGAATTTATGAAAGAAAAGACTGATAAATATGACCACTTGCAAAAAATGATATTAACAACACATGAAGGCTATTGACTAACTACTTGAAAAGAAATTAAGCTTTTAAAAATCTACAGAAAACTAGGTAAAGTGCAAGAACATGAGAGATTCTGAAACAAGAAAGTGAAAATGGCTAAACCTCACTCATAACTAAAGAAATGCAAATTAAAATGAGAGAACATTTTTTATCTATTCAGTGGATGAGAATTAAAACTTTGAACATACCCAGGGGTATAGTGTGCTGGGAAGCAGACACTTGTGCCCATGTAGATGTGGGCGAAATATAAAAGGCATCAATATAACTTTTGATCCACAATTTCATGATAAAAAAAATATCTTCTAATTATGACTACACAAGTGTGTGCAAATTGGCATTAACACGGTTGGTAAATCCCATTTACAGTATGAAGAAACATTCAAGACGTGTTGTCACATAAAAAAGGCACAATGGGTTAAGCAACACACTATGAAGCAAAACGCAGCCACTGCAACACAAGTTCGATCCCTGCCTGCTGCCAGGGAGGGGACCCACATGGCGTAGCAGACCTCTCCTGTCTTGCCCGCTGCTCCCCTCTGCAATGTGTTTCAGTGGATCTGCCTATTCTGTTCCCCACTCTGTCTCTGGTGGATCCTCTCACCCCCCACACCTCTGGCCTGTACTCCAGTTCTTGTATGCATAAATAAATAAATCTTTAAAAAATAAAAGGCAAGTTTAGAAGAGGTGGTTCTATACAAATTCAAGGACAGGAGAATGGGATTTCTCAGATTTTGAGTGTGAAAATTTGATGGAAGTTAAAGGGGAGAAGATAGGAAGTAATGTGCTTTAAAGTATGTATGAACACAGGCTTCTATAGAGGTTGGAAACCAACTTTTGCAAAGGACAATGTGGGACAGATTATAGGATCTTAAAAGAATGACTTTGTATATGACAGGGAAATTAGGATGGTTTCTGAGCAAGAACATGACAAGACCAAGATCGATGGTGAAGAATGCATGGAAGTGGGCCAAAGACCACGATAGGGACAGTTGTCTCAGGATGGGAAATGGTGAGGAACTCCCTAGGGTAGGGTGAGCAGGGGGCATGGAAAAATGAAGGTGCAAGGATGTGTCAGAGACAGCAGGGTGGATAGCTTATACCTGGATTCTCTTTAAAAACTGACACTGTTCTGCAACATGTCAGCCTCCGTTGCATATTCATCTAGTGTCATTCAGCAAAACTCACTAAGAAATGATAATCATAAATCAGTTGGAGAGGCAATCTGCATGTGATCAAACCTCACCCCCCTCCCTACCATGACACTGAAGACATAGCAACAGATAGCACTGATAGAAAACTAACTGGTCACCTGGCTACCTGATCTAAAGCACGATAGCTTTCAGAAAACATCAATGTGTGAAGCGCTTTCTGTATAGTGTGAATTCGTGAATGTCAGAGGTTAGAACCAGCTCTGCTATTTCAAGCAGCAGAGTCAAAATGGCGTGCATATTAGGAGGGGCAAGGTATTTACCTGCAGGTGTGACAGGAAAGGGGAGTGTTTAGCCACAGGAAACCTGTAGGTGCGACAATCTGCTGCCTCTGCTCACTGAGGAGCAAAAGGCAATAGCAAGAATGAGTGAGAGAGGCTTTGTATTCAGTTCCAGCTCTGATTCCCAGATCTTTGGAAAGACTCTAGAGTTCAGGAAGAGAAAAGAAAAATATTTTGTTGTTTTAGAAAAATCAGTGTAGACAGAGGTATAAAGATGAAAGCAAATATTATCAAAATATTATGAGACTGCCCTCTGTGCATATGCAAAGTATACACACATGCACACACACACACACACACACCAGAAACAGTTCATTATACACGGTAATTGCTAACTCGTTTTTCAAGTTATGTTATAGATACCTATTCACATAAAAAAAGTCAGTACATGTTGTTTCATGCTTGATTAGTATTTTATTGATTGAATATATCATAATTTATAAATAATCATACATTTAAGTTATTTCCAATTCAGTCCAATGGACCTAATGTAATTTGAGACAAGATTTTTTGTAACTATATCTTTGAAACTTTTTTGTAACTACATCTCTCCTTAGTATAAAATCCCAGATGTTTTAATATATTTTCACGCTGAAAAATTAGTGTAACAAAAGATTTTACCAATGCACACTCCAGCCAAAATCAATGAGAAGAGCAAAAATCAAAAGTCTTAAAACACTCTTTATTGGCTTGAGTTCTTCACGTGTGTTACATCTGGAAAAATACGGAATATGTAGTTGACACCACAAGGTACAATCAGTTCCATTTTCTTCACCTGATCTTTTGAATTTTGGTTAAAATAAAGCCAAAAGCTCAAACCTGGAATAATCTTACCACAACAGTGGCCACAGCATGAGATCAACTGCTAATTTGTAGACTGCACGTGAACTTGGCCGAAGTTGAAACCATTGCATGACTGCTCTTCAATGACCCATTGCATGACCAAATTCCAATGAAAATTGTAAGACAATTTTAAAGCAGAAATTTAGAAGATTTGTAGTCTAATTTTTTCAAATCTCTGGTGAAAATTTAGTGCCAAAGATTTTTAAGTGGTCCTTAGAAGCCCTATGGATTTCTCTCTTCAGTGGAGTTAAAGATTTCTGCATGATAACCAAAAGAGTAGTAATTTCAATACAGCAAGTATTGGAAACCTTAGAAGACTGTTCAGGGCTTATTCTTATTTTTCTGTCCAGAAATGTTCTCTGTATATTCTTACACTGGAGATAAGCCACCATATAATTACTAAGGACTCACAGAAAATATAGGGAACATATTTTTTCCTATCTAAGACCAAGACCAAGCACAAACACAGCAAGTGTCATATGTCAAATGAATTTAAACAGTTTACATATTAGACCCAAAAAAGATCCTGTTCATGTATGCTTTTATAAGTTATCTTTATGGAGATATCGTTGACATAAAAAGTATACAGGGCCTCCCTGATGGCGCAGTGGGTTAAGCAACGCATTATGAAGCAAACCGCAGCCATTGCAGCACAAGTTCCATCCCTGCTGCTGCCGGCCAGGGAGGGAACCCACATGGCGCGGCAGACCTCTCCTGCTGTGCGCTGCTTCCCTCAGCAGTGTACTTTGGTTGATCTGCCTGTTCTGCTCCCTGCTCTCTGTAGTGAATCCTCTCACCCACCCCCCCCCCACACCTCTGGCCTGTACCCCAGTGCTTGTATGCATAAATAAATCTTTAAAAAAGAGTATACAGTTTGATGAATTTTGATAATAATTCATGTGAAACCATCACTGCAGTAAAGATAATGAAAATATCCATAAACCTCCCAAATTTCTTTTATATCCCTTTGTAATCTCTCCTTACCATGCCTGCAGACCACCCCTTTATTCCAGGCCACCATTTTATGCTTTCTGGCACTGTATAGTAATGCATATTTTCCAGAATTTAATATAAATGAAACCATAAAGTAGAAGTATTTCTTTCAGAGTGATTCAGTTGCTCCATCTAGTCACACACATCAAGGTTCTCTCACCCCTTTTCTCATTGAGTAGTATTCCATTCTAGAGATAACCACAATTTGTTCACCATTATAACAAAATAATGCCATTATAATGATAGCCATTGAAACAAGTCTCTATGAATATATTATTCACAGAAAAGTTTCTATGAATATATTGTAATATATTATAACAAAAGTTTCTATGAATATTTGTAACCAAGTTGTGAAGATATTTTTTTCACTTCTCCTAGGTTATTTACCTAGGAGTAGAATGACTGAATCATATGTTCAATGTAGGTTTATATTTTTAAAGAATTATTCAACTGTTTTCCAAAGTGATTGCAGTATTTTGTATTTCCACTGTAATTAAGTGAGTGCTGATTGTTTTTTATGGCCAGTTCTCTTGATTTTACCCACATTAATAACTGTGTCATGTTACGTCATTGTGGTTTAATTTGCATTTCAACAATGACAACAGAGCAACTTTTCATCCATGTGTCTTCTTTAATGAAGTGTCTTCAATATTTTGCCCATTTAACATTTTTCCTCTTTGTTTTCTTGAGTATTGATGCTTCTTTACATATTCTGGATATAGGTTCTTTATAAAAGGTGGTTCAAGGTTACAGTATTTTCTTTCATTTTGTGACCTGTATTTTCATTCTCCTAGTAATATATTTCAAAAGTAGATGTTCTTAATTTTCATGAAGTCAGATTTATCACTTTTTTCCATCACAGCTCATGATTTCAGGGTTGTAGCTAATAAATCCTTGCCTAACTCAATTCACAAAAATTTTTTCCTGCTTTCTTCTAGCATTTTGTAGTATTAGATTTCACCATTAGTGCAGTTCACTCTGATGTAATTTTTGTATCTGGGTTAAGATTGAAGTTCATTTTATTAAATAGGGCTACCTATGTTCCAAATTTTTCGTTGAAAGAAATGACTATCCTTTCTCCCAATAATTTTTTTTTTTTTTTGGTAAAAAGAAATTTATTGACTATGTAAGTTTGGGTCTATTTCTGTGCTCTTACCATTATTCATTCAGTCTAACTTTATGCAAATTCTATAGTGTTGATTACTGTCACTTTTTAAGAAGTCTTAAAATCAGACAGTTTAGGTCCCAGAGCATTTTCAAGGTTATTTTAATTATCTTATATTTTTTGTATTTCATACATATTTTATATTCAACTTTTTGACTAACACCAAAAAAAAAAAAAAAGCCTGATGGGATTTAGGATTGATCAGTCAGTAGTTCATTTTGGGGAGAAATGAAATGGCAATATACACACACCTCAGGGATATTTTTTGGTTTCTCAGTTCATGTACAAGTTATTTTTATATTACACTGTAGTTATTTAAGGGCACAATAGCATTGTTTAAAAAAAATGTAAGCACCTAAATTAAAAAACACTTCACTGCTAACAAATGCTAATCATCATCTAAGCCTTCAGAGTTGTGATCTTTTTGCTGGTGGAGGTTTTTGTCTCATTGTTGATGTCTGCTGACTGGTGAGTGTGGTGGTTGCTAAAGTTTGGGCTGGCTGTGGCAATTTCTTAAAATAAAACAGCAGTGAAGTTCACCACATCAATTAACTCTTCTTTCACAAGAGAGTTCTATACAGCATACAAAGCTGTTTGATAGCACTTTATGAAGAGTAGAACCTTCAAAGTTGGAGTCAAACCTGTCAAACTCTACTGCTACTTTATCCACTAAGTTTATGTCACATTCTAAATCCTTTGCTGTCATTTCAACAACGTTCACAGTATCTTCAACAATGTTCACAGTATCTTCACTAGGAGAAGAGTTCATCTCAAGAAACCACTTTCTTTGTTCTTTCATAAGAAACAACTCCTCATCTCTTAAAGTTCTATCATGAAATTGAAGAATTCAGTCCCTCTTCAGGCTCCACTTTCACTTTTAATCCTAGTTCTTTTGCTATTTCTACTACACTGAAGCCTTGAATCCTTCAAAGTCGTTCATGAGGATTGGAATGGATTTCTTCCAAAACATTGGTATTTTGAACTCCTCCCATGAATCACGAATGTTCTTAATGACATCTAGAATGTTGACTCCTTTCCAGAAGTTTTCACTTTATTTACTTGGTTTATTTATTGTGGGCTTTCTCTTTTTTATAATTTATTTTATTTACATCTTTTGTGTCATTTTGTAGTGCCCATAAAATTCCCACCACGGGTTCACCCATGAACCTTCACCATAGTCCTCTGTGCTCTTCTTTCCCGTTTTGATTCCTTTTCCTCCCCATCCCTTGCAGATGTCTCTTATTTATGGTTGCCTGCTAGTTTTAATTTGCCCAGCTCCATGAGAACTGCTCTCTATATAAGACTTGAAAGTTGAAATGACTCCATACATAGGCTGCAGAGTGGGTGTTATGTAGCAGGCCTCAAGTCAGCAATAACCTCCTGTACATCTCCATCATAGTTCTTTGGTGACCAGATAACTTGCTGCTTCAGTTTGTATGTCACGGAGATGGCTTCTTTCTTTAAACCTTATGAACCAATCTCCTCTAGTTAGCATCAACCTTTCCTTCTGCAGTTTCCTTACCTCTCTCAGCCTTCATAGAATTAAAGAGAGTTTGGATCTCACTCTGGATTAGGCTTTGTTTTAAGAAAATGTTGTGACTGGGTTGATCTTCTAACTAGACAACTAAAACTTTCTCCATATCAGTTTTAAGGCTGTTTTGCTGTCTTATCACTTATGTGTTTAATGGACTGGCACTTCTAATTTCTTTCAAGAACTTTCCTTTTCATTCACAATTTGGTTAATGGGTATACGAGGCCTAATTTTCAGTCTGTCTAGAACTTTGGCATGCCTTTCCCTCTAAGAGTACTATCCTCTAACTTTTGATGTAAATGAGAGAGCTGTGTCTCTTCTTTTTACCTGAACATTTAGAGGTCATTGTTGGGCCATTAATTGGCCTAAGTTCAATACTATTATGTCCCAGGGACTAGGAAGGTCCAAAGCGAGGGAAAGAAATTGGAAAACAGTGTGAATAGCCAGTCTGTGGGGCAGTCAGAACACACATGACATTTATCAATCAATCCCTGTCTTCAATGGACATGACTTGTGGTACCTCAAAGCCATTACAATATTAACACCAAAGATCACAGATCACTGTAATACAATAAACAAATATCACATGTAATGAGAAAGTGATATTTTGAGAATTACCAGAATGTGATACAGAGATACCAACTGAACAAGTTATTAGAAAAAATGGCACCAACAGATTTGCTAGGTACAGGGCTACCACAGACCTGGAACTCCATAAAAAATGCAGCATCTGGGCCCTCCCTGGTGGCGCAGTGGGTTAAGCAACGCACTATGAAGCAAATTGCAGCCACTGAAGCACGAGTTTGATCCCTGCTGCCGGCTGGGGAGGTGACCCACATGGCACAGGCAGACCTCTCCTGCCTGGCCCACTGCTCCCCTCAGCAGTGTGTTTCAGTCCATCTGCCTGTTCTGCCCCCTGCTTGTCTGGTAGATTCTCTCACCTTCCTGCACCTCTGGCCTGTACCCCAGTGTTGTATGCATAAATAAATCTTAAAAAAAATGCAGCATCCGTGCAGCACAGTAAAATGAGGTATGCCCGTGTTGATCCTCCCAATCCATGAGCAGCTTAATATAGTTTAAAATTATTCAGTTTAAATTTCTCTTGCACATCTCTTCTCGAATTTATCCCTAAGACGTCATATGTTGGTTGCTAATTTAAATAATATTGTTTTAACTTTCCACTTGTTCAATGCAAGAAACCAAAACCCAATTGATTTTTGTATATTGACCTTGTATCCTGGAACACTGCAAAGTTCACCTATTAGTCGAGTAACTTTTGTAGAGTCCATGTAGCTTTCTACAATGCCCTCTGCAATTGAAGATGGTTCAATCATTCCATCCCGTCCTTTTCCCTGTCTTGTTGCAATAGCTTGTACTTCCTGAACACTGTAAGAGCAGTAATGAACTTATCCCCAAATGTTAAAACAAACGTGACATGTATCCTGAGAAAGGCCCACTTAATAGTGATGTATTATTTTTTGTATTTATTTGTTGCTTTGATTTGCTAACATTTTGATAATCTATATCATGAGGAAATAATCTGTTATTTTTTTCTTTATTTATATGTATTTGACATAATTTGTAGTCCCCATGGAATTTCCACCACCATTTCACCAGTGCACCATCACCTCGGTCCCTTATGCTCTTTCTGCCTTCATTCCAGTCCCTCTCGCTCCCCAACCCCCACAAAGTGCCTCTAATTTGTCTTTGTCTTTTTGTTTTTGTTGTGTTGTGATATTTTTTATTGTCATTGTTCATTTCCTTGAGCCCTTTATGTTTATTTTTTAAATGTTTATTACCTAATTTCCATATCAGAAAAATGCTGGTCTCATGTTAGAAAAATCCTGTCTTTAATTTTGCAATACAGTTTATTTATAATTATTTCTTCCTTCACATTTTAATAAAATGCATCATCAAAGCCATCAGGGTCTAGAATGTTCTTTGTATGAGTTTTTAACTGAAAATTCAATTTCTTTGACAAAGGTCATCAGTCTACTTCTTCTTGAGTGAGGTTTATATTTTCAAGTAATTTGTACATATCATTGATGTCAAATGAAACTGTCAATTTTACTTACACTCTGAACGGATATTGTTTTTATTTTCTCTACTGTTTTTCTCATTATATTTCAATTACTTATTTCCTTTATCATGATAGCTAGTTTTCTCTCTACATAATTACCAATTATTTAGAGAATGGTGTTCAGATTTCTGACAATAGCGTTGCATTTTCTATTTCTTCTCATAGTTTTATCCATTTTTGTTTAATGTATTTTGAAATAAGCATTTAGGATTGTTCGAACTTCCTGATTTATCCTTTCCCCTTTTTGAACCTCTCTTCTTTATCCCTGATTATACTTTTTGTTCTGAAAATCTATTTATCTGGTAGTGCCTGCTTTCTCTTATTAGTATTAATATGATATATTCTTCTCATTAACTTTGTTTTTAATTAAAAATTTTTTGGATTTTTTCCCTCAATTAACTTTTAACCTATTTGAGTCTTTATATTTCTGTCAGGTATCATGAAACTCATACACTTGCCTCTTGCATTCTATCCAATCTGACAATATCTTCCCTTTAATAGGAATGTTTCCATTAATTATACTAAATGTGATTGTAAATCTGCTGTCTTGGTGTTTATTTTCTATTTGCCCCATCTGTTCTTCGTTTCCTACTCCTCTTTTTCTGCCTACTTATAGATTGATTTTTTTATATTTCCAGTTTATCTCTTTTGTAGGCTTGCTAACAATACTTTGTTTTTTAGTATTTTAGTATTACACCATGCATATTTAACTTATCAGATCCATTCTTGAGTAATATTATATCACTTCACCTACTAGGATAAGAACCTTACAATGCTTTTTCATTTCTCCCATACTATACCTTTGTGATATTATTGTCATGCATTTTATTTCTATCTATGTTATTAATCCTGTGATTATTTTTGCAAGCAATTATGTTTTAAAGTAACTTCAAAATAAGAAAAAATGTTTCTGTTACCCATACATTGATTATTTCTGGTGCTCTCCACTCCTTGACATGTACCAGGGTTTCCAAACTGTGGGACTACTGAAATTTGGGTACAACTTTTTGTTGTTGTTTTGTTGTGCCACTTGTGATGACCAAAGTACCTCTAGGCATGCCAAGTGTTCCTCTGTGTGTGTGGGGAGGCTGGAGAGACCGGGGTGGGGACCTAGAAATGATTCCAAATTTAAGCCTTGGGGGAATGTGCCGTTTGGATGATTTCAGCCACATTAGTCTTTTCTTTCATCAAACTTGTTGGATAAAAATCTTTTATCTGTCTCTATACAAGTTCTTTGTACACATGACTCCCGTTAGCTGAACCCAATCCAAAACCCAAAGGCAACAAAGCCCACGAAGATTAGAGTACGCAGCAAAGCAGGAAGGTCAGAATCGAGAGACGTGCAAAATATTTACCCAGGATTTATCGGTACTGAATGCAGTATGTTTGAAATGTCTAGTAAACATCCAAGAGGAGATTTTGAGTGAACAGTGTGGAGGTAGGAGGCAATGAAAATTAAAATAAAATTTGACGGGAATATTTTTATTTGATATTTTTAATGATGAAGTCGTCATACTATTTCAATCTTCTTTTACAACATTCAAGCATTTATGCAAAAGTATTGCTTCACTCTGTATCCTGTGAAGTGTTCCTTTATGTCTCTTGGTAAGATATTTTCCTATAGGGTAGGTATTTTTTTAAAGATTTACTTATTTATGTATACAAGAACTGGTGGGGTACAGACCAGAGGTACAGAGGGTGAGAAGAGACAGAGACAGAGATAGAAACAGAGACAGAGACAGAGACAGAGATAGAAACAGAGACAGAGACAGAGACAGAGACAGAGTGGGGAGCAGAACAGGCAGACTGACTGAAATACACTGCTGAGGGAGCAGCTGGTGAGTGCCATGTGGGTCACCTCTCTGGCCTGGGATAGAACTGGCTCTGCAGTGGCTGCGGAAAGCCCAATAGGGCTGCGACTTAACCCCTTGCGCTACCAGGGAGGCATCAGTATAGTTACATTCCTTAAGCTAATTCACTGTAACTCAAAAAATACTTATTACATGTGCCCTATGAGACAGGCGATATGATAGAGTAAAAAGGGCAATCAAATTTCTGCCTTCTGGAACTCACAGTGGAATGTGAATTGCATGCAGGTAAGTGGATAATTAAAATTCACTATGATACATGGTATATTTGGATAATCTTAGGGGGATTTTTCATAATTGCCCCCTTTATGCCCATTGGAGCCCCTCACCCCAAGGGGCTTTAAGGGAAGCACTCAGTGTCCCGAATCGTGGGCTCAGTGGTCCAGCACTGCCAACACGTTAAACAAAGCCCCGGAGGGCTAAGACCCATGTGACTGGCTGTCGTGAGTGCATGGTGAGGAATTTGAGATTTTGATTATCATAGCTTTATTAGACTTGAGACCCAGTGAGACGGGGTAGATGAACCCCTATCTACCCAAAACTCCCCTTCTTTCCCTACAAGAATCAGTAAACAGCTATCTATTCCCCTATCACATCCTCCTAAAGATATGGGGTTGGGAGCAGAAATCAGGGAAGTAAATTTTTTAGGCTATATTTTAGGTCTATATTTTAAAGAATCTAAAACTTTTTTCCTGAATTTCAAAAAAGTAAAACCTTCCTTAATGCAAACTACTAGGGAATAAAAACGTAGCCTTTACAGCAAAATAATACTTCAAGGAGTATGAGGTTGCTAGCAAAAATAATACTTAGCGATGAGGTAATAAAAAAACACTTAGCGCTTTAAAAAAATCTATTTAATTGTTTTGTTCTTGTGTGCTTAAAGGCTGTTTCATAGACATCAGTAAACATCTAGAATCTAGAAGGTTTACTGTTGAGATTACTCAAGGATAAAATAGCAAAATCTACATCTTGCTTTCAATAAAAAGATATCACCCCTATAAAGATGCAAAATATGGAAAACAAATTTTTACAAGGTTTCAGAAAAAGAGATGGGATTGTCTGAAGATGAACAAACCAAAGGTTAATATTTGCAATAATCTTTACTTATATACTTACTATTGACGCACTAGTATAAACAGTTGAAAAACTCTTTACCAAAACCCCAGAACTTAACACAGAGACAGTACCCCATCCCTTCATTTGTCTTTCCTTTACCTCAAAATTACACTTTAGAAAAGCTGTTTTATTTAAAATTTTTCATTTTAACTGGAATTTAATAATTTTTATGGCATGTTCAATTTATTATTTTTGAATTCTATATTTTGATTTACTCTATTTATATCAGAATATGTATATTGTAAGCATTTTTACTAACTTAGAATTTTACTCATTTTATATTTATGCTTTCTTATATTGTAAATGTACTGAAGTATATTAAATATTTAATTTCACTGATCTTTATTTTTTAATAAGTGAAATATTGACATATTCAGTTTTGTACCAGTATTGTCAATGTCAATACTGACAGGCACATGTAATAAGTATTTGTTGAGTAGACATTTAGACTTATAAATTGTATGAATTTTTTAACTTTAAAACTTTTTTCCAAATTATACATCCATTAATAATAATCATGAAATTTCATACAGGTCCATACCACAACCAATATTTTGCATTAGTAAATCCTTACAGCTTTACCAATCTGGTAGGAAATGCTATCTAACTATGGGTTAGTTTGTGTTTTCTTTATTGATAGTGAAGGGGTCATCTCTTCGCATGCTTTATAGTCATTTATATTTTTCTGATTATACATGAATGTTCTTACTGTATATTAGTGTTCTAATTATCTTCCACCAAACTCTGAACTTTTCCACTGTTGATCACATATTTTTGATAAATAGGAGATTTAATTTTCATACAGTGAGTTCGTTCATCTTTTTAAATGACGTGTACTTTTCATGATTTAAGAACTCCTTCCTTAATTCAAGGTCATTAAGTTGTTGACATGTTTATTTCTCCTAAGCTTAATGATTTGTTTTTTTCATAATTGGATCTTTAATTAGAGTATGAAGTAGGGTTCACATGATTCAGTGTTTCCAAATGAAAACATTACCATTTAAAAAAATAGTCCACCCCTCTCTACTCTCCCTGTTATGCCAACTCAGTCATATATCAAATTTTCATACATCTATGCATCTGTTTCTGCACTATTTCATTCCATTAATCTCTCTTCTATCCAGGAACTAGTTCCTTGCTTTATAAGAAGACTGAGGTCTGTTAAGACAGGAACACTCTGCTCCCTTGCCCAACCCTCTTCCCCATACACAATTTCCTTCTTCAAAATTAACCTGACTATTCTAGAACCAGATTTTTGTATAAAGGAGTGGCATGAACTGACTCACATTTTTAAAAAGAACTACCTGGTTGTGTAAAAATGATAATTCCAAAGGGGAAAAGTCACCAGAATTATACCCTTGAATAAGTGAAAGGAGATGGGTCCAGTGATAATAGGAAAGATTAACTCTATAGAGCAGCCTGCAGAGTTCCTCTATGGTAACAAAAACAGAGTCTATGAATACAGATGTTGACAGGTGTGTTGGTGGATGCCTGGAAATTCTCCTCTGACTGCAGTGATCTCCGCAGTGACATCATTTGTTAAGAGTGCAGTACTGAGTGGCTAAGAAGAAAGGAAACAGTATAATTATTAAGGGGAATAGGGAAGGAAATGATTGCCTGGAGGCATTAAGAGCCCACTTAGAAGCTTATGGTCATCAGTTTAAAGTGAGATCAGTCAGCATGACTGTGTGGTTCCCCCAGCCACATACAGCTACTGTACAGAGTTAATATTAATGAGGGATTTGATTTCGCTAATTGAGTAAATAAAGTGAAAGGTGATAAAAGAGCTGAAAGGATATATAAGGGAGCGATTATAATAATGGACAAGCAATTTAAGCCAGGAAAAGAGGGAGATGAAGACATAAGAGTGAGGGACAGAGAAAAGCAACTCAATGAATTGGAGGGTCTGTGAGGGCAAAAGATTGTTGGCAGTGGCAGGCTAGAGGGAGGGATCTGGAAAGGCAAGAAGTAGGTACAAGAGTGGGATGCATGAAAGTCACGCAATGAAAGGGCTGTAGTTACTGGAAAATACAAGTTCAGCATTATCATAACAGTGTAATCCCCAGGGAAAAGGGAGGTTCCAGGGTCCCTGCCCTACCCAAGGAAGGGTAGAGCTGAACAGGGAGGAAAAACTAGAGAAAACTGGGAGAAGGAAAGAAGGAGATCAGGAAGACCTGGAAGAGGCATGTGGAGCAAAGAGACACATGAAGGAGCTGCATTTGCTTCTTGGCCTTGGACTTGTGACCTCTCTCTCACCTCAGGCCTCTGCACCTGTGTGTGCTAGGCCCCTCTGTGCACCTTTGTGTAAAAGATTCAGACCAGGCACTCCCGCATGACTGCCGCGGAACAATGGCCCACATCGCAGGCGGCCAGGGACACGTAGGTAGCCCATGACTGATTGTGTCAAGACGGTCTGGGAATAGCCCAAAATTATACCAAGCACCTGCACAGAAAGCACTCCCTGCCTGCAAGGCCAACATGTCCTTCCCTGTTCCCCATGGAATTATCATATTTGATCCCTTTGAAGTCCTGTTCCCCAGAAGATGAATGCCCTTTGTCTCCCTGGCCCCTGCTTCTCCTACTACTGTCCTATGCTCAAGCATGCTTATGTATTGTTGTCAGTAAATAACTAGCCAGAGGGCTGCTCCCTGGGCAGCAGAGTCTTGCCTTGCAAACCTGCTCCGTGACTTGTATCTCGTGTCTCCGTGGACGTGCTGCAATTGTCAGAGTTGGTGCCCAAACAGGGACCCTGAATCAGATGTGCCAGCCAGATTGTATAGGGATTTGGGTACATGGAAAGAGAACGTGGGTGAGAGACCCATGGGGAAACTGACAATGGCAGCCTTTTTCTTCGTGATGAATTTGTTCTTTTCCTTCCAGAGTTGCCACGTCCCTTCTGCCCCTTCCCTATGGGTGCCCACCAGAAGATGCTTTAGACTTTTGACAAGATTTTGGGCTAACCCATTTAGCAGGGCATTTGCCTACAAAGGGATGGGTAACTTTGGGTGCTTCATTTGGAAACTGTTATCTCCCTTGTCTGTGTTGCACATAAATTGTATTGAAGGTCTTACGCACTAGAGTATGTTTTGTCTTCTTGTGGCTGATGGAAGAACCCATTTAGAGCAGGCAGATTTGGGGGCCCAGGAGTACCCCTCACCCTACATGACAACATTATGAACAGGGCTAAATTTATTTCAACCTAAGCCCTGCACTTGGTTTAATACTCTGTCACCATCTCACAATTCTTAATAATCTTTTAAATCTTTTAAACAAGGGAACTTACAGTTTCATTTTTCTCTGAGCCCAGTCCTGGTTATGAACACGGGGTGAGTGCTTGATGGTGATGAAGGCCAAGATCATTGAAGGAGAAGAGTTCAAGGAACTGAGAAATTGGAGTTTGAAAATACGGTCAAGGTGTGAATTGAAATTCCTGGAGATTCAGGCAGTAGTAGTATCCAAGACGTGATAGTAAGCTAAATGCTAAAACCTGGAGAAAAGAGTGGCAATAACCCAAGGATCGGGAAGTGTCACTCACAGTGAAGAGCAGATGACACAATCTAATAAAACTCGGAGCAAAAGCCCCGAGAGCAAGGAGATCACTGACTTCACCGGCAGGCCCTATAGTGAGAGAAAATGGGAGGAAGAAGCAGGGATGCAGTGTCTTGAGCAGAACCAGGTTTTCTTCAGAGCAAGAAGGTGATGGGATGATCAGAGAACAAGATGATGGTCTAGAGGATTAGAGAATAGGTTGCCTGAATTGTGGGCCTTGAGTTCCAGCAAGCACAGTGGAAGGTTTTCAGGAGCTGTGGAGGAGACACAGCCATACAGACTTGCAGGAGTAAAAGATTATCTGCAAGCCTGGGGGTTCTGGAATGACCGATAGGGTTAATGGAAGGATGAGATTAGTCCATTGGATTCAAGGCAGAGAGAGTGGAAGCGGGACTTTGAATACTGGGGGGTACTAGCAGGCTCTTTTACCAGTAGGGAGGGGGCAGATGACTGAGAGGAAGCATGGTTCTTTTACTCTTCGGTTTAGAAGCATACTAATAATCATGTTTCTTTTAAATGTATAAAGTGGACTTTACAAAGTAACAATTAGAACAGGGAGTATTAAAATTAAGTCTTCATGTTTCCCCACTAATATAAAGTAGACTCTGAGCTCACTTTTCTATAATCTCTGATAGCATTTTGGGGTAAACACCCCAAAACAAATGAATGTAAGTATCATAAGTTCATAAATCAATTTCTTATAAAGCATTGTTGTAATGAGGCCTGTTCTTTAAATTATTTTGTAAAAAATAAGGCCATTTAGAGAATTGCTCATCCTTAAAACTTGATGCATAGGACTTTTGGACTAATGGACATAGAACCTCCATTTGTTTTATTCTTCCATAGTTCTCTAGTGAAGATTTTCTTAGGTTGATAAGACCTAATTGTGTACAACCTATTAAATTGTATGTTACCTAACTACAAATAAAGTCACATTTAAGAATTTAACATAGACTAGAGGACAATTGTCTGTCAAAAAACTATGTGATCAACCAAATGCAATGTATGAACTTTGTTTAGATTCGATTTGAACAACGCTTCTTGGAAGAGAGAGTTTGAAACCTCCTCCCAAATCATGCGAATCTGTTACAGGGCAGGGAGGGGAGCACTTAGAACTCCCAAGCCTGCCCTCTCTGAATGGGTTTTGCCATCCGCCGCATTAAGACAAACATACAAAACCTTTAATGGAAAGGAACTTTAATACAACTAG
>JAGFMF010011405.1:381537-393560 GCA_019455555.1 Galemys pyrenaicus | reverse complement strand
AATAGGATTGGCCCAAAGCAAGGCCCAAAAACCTGGCACACATCTAAAGGACCTTTTAGTAGAGACCCATAGAAAAGGGTTAGAAAGAGTCAGACAAATTTGGGAGGAAAAGAGCAAAATTAAAATTAAGATGAAAGCTGCCATGGTTAGCCTTCCCACGGGTCTCTCACCCACATCTGTTCCAACCAGTCTAAGACCAAAAAGCAAGCACAGTTTCTTCACATGTCCCTCTGCTCCACGTGCCCCATTCAGGTCTCCTTGCTGTTCTCCATCTTCCCTTCTTTCCTTCTCTCTTCTCTGCAGAAATTTTTTTATCCTCAGCTCCACCCACTTAGGGCGGAACCAGGATTTTGAAAACTTCCCCTTTTCCTGGGACCACCCTGTTACAAAACCTCCTCCCAAATCAGGACAGACCTCAAGTAAAACTTTCTGCTACATGATTGGGGGAGGGGGGGCAAGAATGGGTACCAGTGTCTTACTTTGGCCCCAGGAAATTCCACAAAAAGGATCAGATGTCAAATGTGAAAGCCCCCAGGCAAGACAGTGAATTCTTCTCTATCTTAAAGTCTTAAGTAGTTATCTGACTTCCCAATCAGAGCAGCCATTTGATTCTTTGACCCCTGTCAGAGTGTAAGTGGGGGAGGGGAGGCTGACTCAATCAGTTTAAATTTCTTGTTAGTATCTCTGACTTATTTTTTACGTTTTAGATTTTCTGAGGAATCAGAACATGCCGAACAGTCGATAGAGGCACTTAATGTATGCATTTTTCTCCTGGAAAGTTATTCTAAAGTGATAGTGTATCGTACAACCAATGACATCTTGCAGTTGAATATGGTAATATGTAGCATGCTTTGGAAAATGCTAGACTGAGTTTGTTACCTATATTCTAGTGAGATTAGTCAATGGCACCTGTTCCTAGTGCACACTTCCTTGGACAAAATGCCCAATATATTCTGTTTTGCACTTACTATCTTTAATGACGTCAAGGACACTTCAATTTAACAAACAATACAGGAATGGTGCAAGGATGTTTTGTATGTTGTATCAACTTAGAGCTAAGTTAAAACAACTAGTGGGAGTACCAGGCATGGACATCATAAATTATCTCACCTTATCCCCTTTGCGACAGCCCAGACTTCCACCATCAGATTAAGGTCCCCTTTTCAAAACTTCTCTTTTAAATTCCCACAGATGAGAAGGTCTTAAATGGTCACTTTCTTTTTGGGAGCATGACAGACAAAATTATAATGGTGGCTTTTACCTGTATTTGCATGTAAAGACATTATATTCATACCAACTTCTTTCCATAGGTTTAAAAAATTTGTCTACACATATCGAATCTTCAAAGAGAAGCATGGATATTACAACATTCAGGTGAGAGCACACACAAACTCCTGTAGCAACAAACTGGGGAGGAGAACCTGGGGCTATTTCTAGAGCCTGAGACGTGACAGGGTGGACGTGTGGACATATTTGAAGAAGGGAAGCACTGTGCAGAGTTAGCATTGGATCAACAGTTAACCTTGAGTACCTTTGTTATTCAAGAGTGTAGCGTGAAATGCACCACTGCAGGCTCTCCAGAAGACTAAACAACAACCAGGATGGGGGTGGGAAGGGAAGACGGAGGAGAATGTTTAGCAAGCTAAGTGGGCACCACATTTGTAGGATAATATATTGAGAGAGCATCAGTCAACTGGCAGTTTTGGGATTTCTTTAAATTTTTTTGATTTGATTTCTTGTATTTACTTCTCTGGCAAAGGGAGTAGATTATAATAAATGTAATTAGATTGCTAATTACCAACAGAGAATGTTGAAATAATCATTCTGCAACACTCACAGAGTCAAGCAGAATTTTTACTGCAAGATTTCTCAGAGTATTCAATATGTTAATGTCTAAATGTCTCAGAATACTCAATATGCTGTCTATTTCAATATCTGAAATTAGACTATACAGTGATCCCCATTTCATATGTGTCTGTTTATGTGTAATTTTTCATTGTTTATCAAGGACATTACTGAGGCAAATGATAAAACATGAATAAGGTACACAGATTAGTAAATAAGTACATCAAGATTAATTCATTTTAGCCACTGTAATCTGGATATGCAATATCCCTGCTTTTTAGAAAACACTGAAGTATTTAGGGTTCAAGACTTATGAATGCAATTTGCTCTGAAAAATATTTTTAAATTATATGTACATATTTTAGAAAAGGAAAGAATGAAAACACCTATGATAAAATACTAACATCTGGGGTATGAATGAAAAATAGACATGGAAATGATAATATCTTTGCAACTTTAAGTCGAAATTACTTCAAAATAAAATTCTTTCTAAAATAACCAGGCTATTTTAAAACATATATTTCTTGGTTGGACATACTTTGGGAAATCCTGCATAATTCCTTAATACCCTCTTTTATCTCTTGCCTGGACAAAACAGAGAACAACCAAATCAGTTATAACACAGACCAAGGGGCATTTCACTGCCTCCGTGCGGGCCCGCAGAGGCCTGAGTGGTTGATGGCTTGAGTTAACCTGGAGGCCATAATAGGGGACCTCCCTGGAGCTGCCTTCGAAGTCAGCCTGATCTCTCTTACAGAGGTTAACCACACAGCAAGTCAGAGAACTTCCTGCTCCCCACCCCTTTCTGTCGTCTAACATGGTTACCGTATGAAAACCACGGTGATCAAGAAAACCAAGTACATAAAAGCAGAAGCAGCAAACTTTGTTGTAAAATTATTTCTGTAAGGTTAAAGACAAATACCGGATGGTATCACTTGTATGTGGAGTATAGAGAAACCAAACCAAACGGATCAGATATAGCTGAACTCAAAAGCTAACCTTTGAAAATTGACTGTAGAACCAAGGCATCTGGAGAGATTGGAGTGGGGGCAGTGGCGAGAACAAATGGGGCGGAGCGTAATGGAAGATGGTGAGGGGCTATGGGTGCCTTGGTGGTGGGTGCGCTATGGCAATACACCTGAAGGGGGGATCCTTTACTTCCAAAATAAAAACAATAATGTAAACCAACGTTACCTTAAAAAATAAAGCTGTTCTTAAAGCTGGTAAACAGATAGCTGTTTACCATTTACTTAAGTCACATTGCCGTTTCTACTCAATTTATGTTGAAATTTTTTGTCTTTCATTATATATGCAAATTGCATATTTTGTATTTCCCATGAGAAGTTCACCTGTTGCCTCCCAAGATAGCAAAGACTTCCGGCAAAGCAGTCTGAAACAAGCTTTTAAAGGCGTACCCTCCACAACTAGTTATGAGAAGGTCCATGACAAACTTGCCAAGGCAGGGGTCCCACTCAGTGCTGCAGGCTGAGGCGGGGCTGTGAAACCCCCCAAGTGTTAGTACTAGGCCCAAAGCAGCTCAAGGCAGAGGTCTTTCTTAAAAAATGAGTGTTTCCTGCATTTCAATCCATCTGAGTTCTTCAACATGAGCTGTGGCCACTAGTTGTCAGTTTGCCAGGTCAGAGGCAGCCTTGAAAACCACCCTTGTAGAAGTGTCACATTTCACACACAACTGCAGGGGATGATTGATCTCTCTCTTGTTTTCTTGCAGACTGCAGAAGGTGCAAAAAAACAGACCTTCTCAAGCCTAAAGGAATTGATTTCCCAGTATGAAAAACCAAATCAAGGATTGGTGGTTAACCTTTTAAAGCCAGTAAAGAGAACCAGTCCCTGCCTAGGATGGAGAACATCGAAGTTAGATTTGGACAAGACCTATGGTAAAAACTCTCATGCAAGGGGTATGAGAAAGGAACCTCCATCCCACCTCCACCACTGACCCACTTTGTAGAATGAATACAGAGCCAAGCCCTTTCCTATGATGTGAGCTCTAAAAAGCACCATCCTACTTGGCGCATGTGCCATCTTGCTGGGCCGTGGTGTCCTGAGTTCCTGGAGGTGCCAGGTTGGGGTAGTCTCTGCCTGGTCAGTCAGAAGGCAGGGGTGTCCTGTGGGGAGGGGGGGTGCTCTGCTAGAGCCGACTTTAAACGCATGCTGTGAGCTTGCATAAACCACTCAGTGCGGGACTAGATGGAAAAATGGGCAGAATTTTCTTTTGATTTCCGAGTTTTATTTGCCAGTTGTTATACAACTCTATCATTTTGGGATAACTTCACTATTTATATGTGTACGTGCTACACTCATCTTCCAACAAAGCTCCACCAATACCGGATCACCTTCCCTCCCTTATCTGCTCCTCCCTCCCTCCACCCCTTCTGGTAACTAGTACATTTACTTCTAGAGTCAAAGAATTATTTTTGTTGTATTTTTTAGGCAGAATTTTCAAATCAGAGAACTACTTCAACCCCCTCCCAAGACTCATCCTGTTATACTTTGCGCAAGAATTGTGGAGCATTCATTGGGGGACAAGTCGGGCATTTATATATTATTAGATGTAATTAATGAAGTAGTGCTAGGGGACAAAGTATTTCAGATACACCCCTAAAGGCATTAAGACATGGTGGAAAATGAGAGTCTCGGTGCATCTGAGGTTCTGTACTGGGGGAGGTCTCGCAAATCACATTCCAAGCAGCTCTTCTTGCTTGTCTATGGCCCTGCCCCCTTGAAACCTGCTTTCAGAAAAGAATCTAGTACATGCCAGCTACCATGTGATTTGAACTGAACTTAGACTTCCTGGGATATTTACCATTTAACCCTCTTCCTCATGGTGGGATGTATGGTTCTAGTCCCAGTTAAAAAGACTTAGGCTGTCAGCAGGCAGGTGATGGTGATGGGAGATGGGCTGGCTGGGCAGAAAGGCAGTGAATTCTGGAAAGCCTGCAATCCCCCACCCCTCCATACCTCTTGTAATGCCAGGAAGGAGCACAGAACAAGTTCTCGATGGTTCTAGCAGATGAGGGTAAAGGAAGGAGTCTTGGAGCCCTCAGTGGCTTTTTATGATTTTATTTACAGAGGCAGCCAGGTACATGGCAGGCAGGGGTGCCGGGGGGTCCAGGTGGCTGGCAGGTCTCCCAGCCCCGGGTGCATCTCACCCTCACAGCTGCTTTGCTGCTGCTTCTCTCTGCTTCTACTGCTGGCGTCCTGTTCCTCCCGCTGCTGCTGCTGCTCTTGCTGGCCCTCATGATGCCGCCATATAAGCCTCTGTCCAATCTAGGTGCTCCCACTTGCACATGCCCACTTAGGCATGCACGTGGCACTGCAGGTGTCCATCATTACACCAATAGCGGGAGGGCGGAAAAGCTTGAAAACTTTTCTGACACTACACCTCTCCTCCTCCCTGCCTTTCCCACTCCCCTCCCTCCCTGTAAAGGGAAGCATGGGTTTTTGGTCATTAAATAAAACCCCTTCCTCTGCCATTATTTCTGTCCCCCTCCCTGCCCAGCAGGGACATCTGCCCCCATGGGCACACACAGCCACTTCCTGAGGCTCGGTTTAGGCACAGACCCACACACATTTACTACCAAAACTTACAGGCAAGAAATGTGTAAAAGCGGTAGAGCTGGATCCCCAGAGTGTCCCTGGGCAGCAGCCCTCTGGCAAACCCAGAGAGTTGCTGCTGCTGGTGGGCTGGTGGGGTGGTGATAGTACTTCTCTCAGCAATGATAAGATCACAGATCCCACAGGAAACCCTTTTGAGCCCCTCCCCAAGAAATGGGTTTGACCACACAAACTGTCCATGCTTGGTCAGCCCTGGTTAGGTGCGCACCCCACCCTTCAGCCCCCAGAGGAGCAACGTCGTCCTTGTGAGCGCCTCTTCCCTTCCCTTCAGCTCCTCAGAACAAGCTTCAGTTGTTCTGAACAGATGTTCTCACTCTGAGGGAGGCACAGGTTTTCTGCTGATCCGCCGAAGCAGCTGGAGCTGAAGCGCTGATGCTTAACTTACAGAGACCCCTATTTGGCCAGGAGGGCCCCCTGTGGTGCTCTAGAAGATGTCCCTTTGGTGTGGCATCAAGATCACCCTGTGCCTGGGCAAGCCCTTCTTTCCCTTGAGTAGGGTTGGCCAACACAACTCACAGCTGCTCTGTCTTCTGCTTTTTCTCCAGAGGATAAAAACGATTATGTGAACAGCAGCAGCTGCGTGAACAGTAACACTGTCTACGGGAAGAGCGGCAGCGTCTTGGGGGAGAGCAGCAGCGTCTACGCCAACAGCGACAGTGTCTTGGGGAAGAGCGGCAGCGTCTATGCCAACAGCGACAGAGTCTTGGGGGACAGCGGCAGTGTCTATGCCAACAGCGACAGTGAAGACGTGTACAGCAGCAAGGATTATGTGGACGTCTTGCCTTGAAGATGAAAAAACATGGGGTGACTGTTCTCACTGCATCCCCATTTCTTCTGTGGGTGTAGTCTGGATGCTGAACTCTAGGGGACAATTTAGACCCTCCTAGACTGGGTGACTGAAGACCCTCTGTCCCCTAACCTCAGATAAATCACTCCCCATGCCCCTGCCTTCCAGGCGCCCACCGTGAGCAGCTCCAAAACCTCTTTCCCCTTTAACCCTCTTTGTTGGAATGAGGCAGCTTGAACCTATTCTTCTGGACTTGTTCAGGGTTCTGTCACTATGTTGTGGTTTGCATCCTCCTTCCTGCCAGGTCACCAGAAGAGAACACACTTGGCTTTCAGTCAGCAACCTGAGCTCCAAGCTGGGGCCATGAACTTTGGACACACCCCTTCCCTTCCAGGTCTCCATTTCTTCATCCACAAGTCAAATGGCTGTGCAGGGGATTTATTCTCTGCTGAGTCTGGTTGTGTCAGGCGCGGTGAGGGAGTCCTGGAGTGATGGGGATGTATGCACCAGCAGCAAGGGATCAGAGTGCCAGCCCCCAAGACTCAACCCCCACGTTCTCTGCACCTGCCTGTACTGCTTGGTCTGGGTGGGTTGCTCTCACTCCCCATTCATCCTCCTCCCTCCAGCCTGGGCTACTTGCTTTCTAGCTCTTCTTCCTAATCTTGATTTTCCTGCCAAATGTTTCCTTGTTCACACTCTCTCCCTGATTTTGCCTAATTTCATTTATGCACCAAGCCCTCCAGCAGAGGGCTGTGGTTCTGCAGTATGTAAGTGGAGATTTTATAGATATTCTCCACTGTGTATTCCTGCTCCCAGCTAGGTTCTGGGTGCCACCAATGCATGTTCAGAGAGTGCCTTTCTTCCACGGTCATAAAAAATGTATGAGCCTCAGACAGAGCTGTGACCAGTTCAGAGAAGCCGCTGACTAGAAGCATATTCCTGACCGACTTGTTGAAATGGTTGTAAGTTCTCCTACTTCAAAAGTTAAATTAACATTAGTGAGGAATGTACCAAGTCTACGCCCATCCTCTTCCCCAACTTCACAGCACAGTGATTCATCTCACCCCACTGGTTTCACCTTCTAATGTTATAAAAGAGAGGAAGTCTACATTTCCATATGGCACGAAATAGACATTGTAGAGACAAAGTGTGAGCCTTGTGAGTTCGAGTCACAGCAATCCATGGCTATGACCAAGCAGAAAAACGAAGCCACATTCAGAGTGCTGAAGGAGCACTTGGCTGGTTCAACCTTTGGCATCAAAGAATGCCAAAGCAAACTGGCTTGGTGGAGGGTAGAACCCATGTCATTAATCCTCCCTCCATAGTCAAAAAGCAATGTTTGGTTCTAAAACTTACTGCAATCCTTAGCACCAAAAATATATACCTGTGCCTGTTTCTTGAATCAATCAATATATATGAAAGGTGGTCACTCATTCTGCGTGGCAGAGATTTGAGTTTTATAGATTTCAAAATTCAGTAGGACCAGACAATTAGATCAAGGTCTTCCCATTACAACTCTCACGAAGGATCTTTTTTTTTCCTGAGCACATGCAGTAATTTGCACACCGCCTGGTCCCCTGTAGGGTTTTAGCAGTGCTCAGACGAGTAAGCCACATTTAATAGCAGACACTGATGCTATGCTATGAATCGTTGAACAGGCCATATAAAGAGCAGCCGAAAGATCTGGGTATGTTGAACTGAAAGAAGACAAACTATAACAGGCATTTCAAGTACTCTTCTGCGAAAGAGGGTATAGAGTCACTGGGTACAAAGCCAGGCAGTGGAACTCACACCAGTAGGTGTTCCTAACAGGTAGTGCTAGCCAAATGTAAGAAAGCAGCCTGAGCCTATTAGAGCTACTGTACTCTGCCCTGTGGATGAACTTCCCTGCCATAGTTCAAGGGTGATGTTTTCCAAGGATTTGGAAGATGGGAGAGATGACTCCTGTCCTGTGAAGAAATCAGACTATCTGAATGCTTAAGTGTTCCAGTTCAAGGACCACTGGATTCTACTCTTAATAACTACAGTGGGAATTCATCTCTCTCTCTCTCCTCTCTCATATGGAAAGTTCAGTGAACCATACTCCTTAATGATTAATTCATTGTTACTATCAATTTATATAAGATCCTTCTTTGATTTCACTTCTCTTTGATTCATCCTCATTCCTAGTTCCCATTCCAATGCTCACCCATAGGGACCAGTTCAATGCTGTTTGATATATGCCCTTGATAGTAAGTACCTTTATCAAATGATAGTATTGATTGTGAATATATCTTTTACAGCTGTATACACAACGTGAATTACTGTGCCAATGATGTTATTATTTTCTTTCACTCAATACTATTTGGCTCTATTTTAAATGGCTGAGTGTAATTCAGCAACTCTAACTGAGGCATGCTATCCCATAGCATGTTTTCACCATATTTGCTTATCTTTTCCTCTATAGATAGACACACATCTAGGTTAGTTCTAGTTCAGTGCCAGAAAAGCACTGTGAGGAGCAAACTTAAATGAGTCCCCTTATGGAAGTATCAGAGAGTTTCTCTGGACTATATGGGTAGATTATAAAACGTGTTCATATTCAGTTATGATACAGTCAAACCCATTAGGAACATTTTTGATTCCTGTTTGATAAGCCCTTTTCCACTCCAAGATCATGGGGAAACAACTATCTTACATGTTTGTCTGCTGCATTTATGCTTTCGTGCTCTAAGGTTAAGGTTTTCATGATGAAGATATTTGCCCTTTTGCGGACATATCCCCAGTATATAGAAAAGACGTTCACACATTATAGATATTCAATAAATATTTGTTGATAAATGAATCTGAGGTTAAACTTTGAGTATGGAAGAGATAATATTTCAACTTTGTATTTCTCCATGTGTATTTCTCATTTCAACCTGTTTATTAATTGATTTTCCACCCCTCTGATTTATGGTTCTTCCTTTATAGCAAAAGGTTCTAATACTCTGACTTTATAATGTCTTATTTCTGGTAGGGTAAACATCCTCCTCTTATTTCCAAAACTCACTTAGCTGTTCCTGCACCTTGATGTTTCCATATATGTTAAGCTGCTCAAGACATGTTGCTGAAATTTTGAACAAACTTGCATCAATTTGTAATGGGGTTGATAACTGACATTCTAGTGATGTTTTATAGAGCAAAACATATTACATCTATTACTTGCATCATTTTGTTCTTTACTAGAACAAATTTTCACCATAGAAGGCATGTAAACAGAAGGCATCTGTTTGATGAATTCCTATATTTTCAGTTGCTTATGTTTTATTATATTATTAGAAGGCTATAGCAATAGCAGAATGTGCTCTCTACTGGTTTAAACTATAAATTCTATATTATTGAGACTGTCAGTTGTAAATAATATTTTTTCTTTCCTTCCAACATCTATGCATATCATATCCTGTGTTAACTTGACTGGCTAGGACAGCCAGTGTACAGTCAAAAGTGTAATATCCATGCAAGTGGATGTTAATGTGTTTTTAGGGGTATTATACAGAATGCTTAGAAATTTTCTTCATTTAAACATATTTGTTCTAGCCTTCAAATGGCTATTTTATGAGAAATGTTTTGAAACTTACTGTGATTTGTTTTTGTATCTATTGAAAGTCACATTCCTTTTATCCTTGTTCCATTGCAGATATGTTACATTAATAAAAAGCTAATATCATACCGTCTTTGCATTGCTTAACTTGATCATGTTTTATGATAATAAAGTGTTGGGTTTTAGTAAATTAATATTTCATGTAAGATTTTTGCATTCAAAATCATAAATCCAGTGGGACTCTAGCTTACTAAATCATGGTTACATTAATCATATAAATTGAGTCAAGTGGTTCTTTTTCTATTTTCTGCAACTCCTTTGTAAGATAAGAGTGTCTGTTTCTTAAAAGCTTATTAGTACTCTCTTATAAAACCAAAAGCAAGACTGGTGAAGAGAGGGAGCGAATCTTTAAAACTGGTCATGTTTTTTCCTAGAATTTTACATATTTTACCAAGTTTTTACAACTGTTGGTATATAGCTTATATTATTTAAAAACTGTGCTATAATTATAGCTGTATTCAGTTGTTCTGTATCTTATTTGGACCTTACTCTTACTAATGAGTTCTATTAATCTTAATAGTGCTCTCAAAGCCAGCTTTTAGCTTTGTTAATCTTTGTTATTTTTATATTACTATTCTATATTCCACTGAATTTTATCCTAATCTTTTAGCTTATCAATTGCCTCAATACATTGTATTCAAGATTATAGATCATGTAAAATAAATACATTTATCGATTTTCTTTTTCTTTTAATCTGTTTGATCTATTAGAGTCATAGAATTAGGTCTCTCATTTTAACTCAATTTATAATAGAGGTTAGCTTTCTAATTATAACAGTTGATATATCAAATTCCTCTCGCAGTTCTTATATCTTGTTTTAACTACTTTATGAGGTTATATTTTTATAATGTATATACTTTTGTACTTATTTCATTGTCATGAAGTGTTTCTTCTATTTAGTAAAGTGTTTGTCTTGTGATATTCTGTTTTAACTATATTTTACATCATTAAAATTGCTCTCCTGGCTTTCTTTTCATTCATGCTTTCCCAACATATAATTCTCTATCCTGTTGTTTTCAACAGGATAACTCTGTGTTAACTCTGTCTTCTGTATTGCTAGATCTATTTTTCTAATTTAAGATTCTCATTTTAGTAGCTGAATTCAACACACTTACTGATTATAGTCTATTGGGATTTATTTCTGCCATTGATATGAGCTGTCTGTTACCCCTCCTGCCTCTCAAAATCCATGGTGAAGCGGTAACTCCTAATGTGACTGTGTCTGGAGGGGGCCTTTGGGAGATATCAGGTTTAGACGAGGTCACAAGGGTGGTACCCTAATGATGGGGCTAGGGCCTTAAGAAGTGGTGGACACACAGAGCTCTCTCCATGAGTCAGCACTGAGGAAGGACACTACAAAGACATAGTGAGAAAGCAGCTGCCTGACCCTCAGGAAGTGAGCCTCACTGGGCATCGAATTTGCTGGCACCTTGGTGACTTCTCACCCACAGAATTGTAAACAATAAATGTGTGTTACTTAAGTAACACACCTATGTTATTTTATGTTACCTATTCTATGTTATTTTATCTTAGCAGCCTGCGCTAACACCGAGATCTTGTTCCATTCTTTTCATTTACTATATGTTGTTTACTTCTTCTCTCTCCTTTATTGCTTTCTAGTGACTAGATCAAATTTATCTCTACTAAAAAAAAAACAAAACAAAACCAAATTTATCTCTACTGATTTGAAATATCTTTTTTTAAAAAAATTAAGACCTGTTTTTGTTTTCTGTCATAAAAATATTTACAGTACCTCAATCATTATGAAGCATACTCTCATTTCCTTTGTCACCATCATCAACCCCATTTCATTTTCTAGTACTGTCTAAAATTTTAATTATTATTTCAATATAATACTGGAAGTCCTAGCCAGAGCAATAAGACAGGAAAAGGACACACAAGGAATCCAAATAGGGAAAGAGGAAGTAAAACTATAATTATTTGCAGATGATATGATAATATACTTGTAAACCCTAAAAGCTCTACAGAAAATCTAATTAAAACTATCAACCAGTTTAGTAAAATAGCAGGATACACGATCAATGCACAAGTCAGTAGCCTTCCTATACACAACCAATCTGAAGAAGAAGAAATCAAGAAAAATACACCTTTTACAATTGAGGCCAAAAAAAATCA
>JAGFMF010011405.1:278442-381360 GCA_019455555.1 Galemys pyrenaicus | reverse complement strand
AAACAGCTTGGTACTGGAACAAAGACAGACACACAGACCAATGGAACCATATAGAAAGCCCAGAAGTAAAACCACACAACTATGGACAACTGATCTTTGACAAAGGAGCAAAGAATATGCAATGGAACTAAGAGCTTATTCAATAAATGGTGCTGGCAAAACTTGTCCATTATATGCAAAAAAAATGAAACTGGACCACTTCTCACACCATGTACAAAAATCAACTCAAAATGGATAAAAGACCTAAATGTAAAACCCAAAACCATTAAATATATAGAAGAAAACATAGGTAAAATGCTACAGGACATACATCTCAGGAACACCTTGGAAGATGCATCTCCCAGAGCAATAAAAATTAGAGAGAAGATAAACAGATGGGACTACATCAAGATAAAAAGCTTCTGTACAGCAAAAGAAACATTAAATAAAACAAAGAGATAACCCACTGACTGGGAAAAAAAAATCTTTGTGCTCCACACAACGGACAAGGGTCTAATCACAAAGATATATAAAGAACTCACAAGACTCAACAAAGAGAAAACCCTATCAAAAAATGGGCAGAAGAACTTAAAAGACACTTATCCAAAGAGGAAATACACATGGCTAACAGGCACATGAGAAAATGCTCAACATCACTCATAATCAGGGAAATGCAAATTAACCACAATGAGGTATCACCTTACACCAGTAAGAATGGCACATATCAAAAAAAGTAACAACAACAAATGTTGGTGAGGATGTGGAGAAAAAGGAACTCTACTATACTGCTGGTGGGAATGCAAGTTAATCCAACCACTATGGAAGGCCGTATGGAGGTTCCTCAAACTACTAAGAATGGAACTTCCATATGATCCAGCAATCACACTCCTAGGAATATACCCAAAAGACACAAATACACTGATTCAAAAGAATACCTGCACCCCTCTGTTTATAGCAGCATTCTTTACAATAGGTAAGACCTGGAAACAACCTAAATGCCCAAAAGCAGATGAGATCGGGAAGCTGTGGTACATATACACGATGGAATACTATTCAGCAATCAAAAACGATAAACTAGAGTCATTCATAGGAACATGGATGGAGCTGGAAGGGATTGTGCTCAGCGAAATAAATCAGAAGGCAAAAGAAAAACACCGGATGGTTTCCCCCTAGGAGGAATATAAGGGAACTGAATAAGGGACCAAGGAAAAGATTAACAACAACAATAATTAAACACAACAAAAACAAAAAGACAAGGATAAATCAGGACACTTGGTTGGAGGGGGGAGGGAGAGGGTTGAGGGCAGTTAAGAGCACAAGTGACTGAGGTGATGGTGCACTGGTGAAATGGTGATGGGGAATCCATGGGGATTACAATTGATGTCAAATATATATAAATAAAAAAAATAAAGTTCTTTTTCTTCAACAGTAAAAAACATAAACCATTGTCATTTTATTTCTGCAATTCTTACTGAGATGGTTAGTGTTGACATTATTCTCCCTTACAGTTAATCTCTTTTCTTCTGGAAACTTTATAGATGGTCTACCTTTATAATCTTAAATTTTACTGTAATGTCTAAGAATGTGTTTGTTATTCTTGGTTCTGCATGAATGTCTATATTTCTTTTCATTCTTAAGATTTCTATCTTTGGCCCTCCCTGGTGGCGCAATGGGTTAAGCAACACACTATGGAGCAAACCGCAGCCACTGCAGCATGAGTTCGATCCCTGCTGCCGGCCAGGGAGGGGCTCCACATGGCACAGCAGACCTCTCCTGCCTCACCTGCTGCTCCCCTCAGCAGTGTGTTTCAGTCAGTCTGCCTGTTCTGCTCCCCACTCTGCCTCTGGTGAATCCTCTCACCTCCCATGACTGGGCCTGTACCCCAGTTCTTGTATGCATAAATATTTTTTTAAAAAAAGATTCCTATCTTTCTGTATTTGTGGAGAATTCTCATTCCCTCCCTCCAAACTTCCTCCTCTTTTTTCACTGAAAAATAGTTACTACTGAAATTCCTCATTAAGAGATGGTGTCTCTTTTATTTCTTCTTTCATATATTTGTTATTTCTAAAATGGAAATAGTACTTATTTCACAAGTGTTACTTTTTAAAAAAGGTTTTATTTTTATTTATTTATGCATAGAAGAACTGGGGTGTAGGCCAGAGAGGGGGTGGTGAGAGGATTCACCAGAGTGGTGAGGAAAACAGGCAGATCAACTGAAATACACTGCTCAGGGGAGCAGAGGGCGAGCAGGAGATCAAACCCATGCTGCAATGGCTGGTGATAGCTTGATAGCTCTGAGACTTATAACTCCTAGGCCACCACCACCCGGGAGGCCCCACAAGTGTTACTTTTATCTTAGAAAAGTGTGTTTCATAGAAATCAGCTACTGAAACTGCAATGCCTAATGCCAGCCACAAGAGGTCAGGCAACCACCAAGAAAACATTTTTACCACTTCTAAGCATTCAAGGAAATGTGGCTGTAAAACCTGGAACATTCCTGAGAACAATGCTCACCTGTCATTTGAATGCTTAATCTCCGGTGTTACTAGCAGGATTAGCCAGCTTTTCCTGAGTCTGCAATTTGAGAGGCAATGGAAGCACGCCTACCACTCTGTGTAGGGTTCAGATCCTTCCAATGCATGCAGAAGATTCATACCTAAGACCTTTAAGGATGAATGTTTTTAAGAGACACTTGAGTTCCATCCTGTCGTTTTTAGTAGAGCAAATTTGGGTGAGTTGCGGCAACTCCCTCAGCCTCTGGTGCGCCCCATCTGATGCCTGCTGCGTAGGGTTAGCGTGGGGCCCCTGAGACGCTCTAGCGCAGGTTAACATTGAAAACAGTCTTCGGGATTGTCTTCTTCTCAAAAATAATGGGCTTGGCGAATGGCTTCTAAATTCCCATCCTACACGAACATTCAGTGATTAATAAAATTGTATTCATCCCCGGTGAGGTCCAACTCAGAGTTTCTGGACTAGGAACACTTCCTGGGAGTTTTTATCAGACAGGTGTGATGAAAACAGAAAAGCCACGTGGTGGGAAGGATAGCTGCTCCTCGGCTCTAAAATCTTAGGCCTTCAGCTCTGGCTCTACCTTTAATCAGTGGTAGGACTCAGGCAATCTGCTGTCTGTTTACCCCTCTATAAAGTGGGGCTGGACTGCCCTCCCAGCCCCAAGAAAGGAGGGTCAGTGACAAGATGCACGTGAATCTCTGATGGCAGTAAAACAACTGTATCTGAAAAAGTGGTCTTCATGGGCCTCCCCTTGCAGGGTATTAAAAACAAATGAGATTCTGTATGTAAATGAATCAGCACAAATCCTGGGACATACGGAAGCCGATGAACAGCAAAGTTCTAAGCAGTAAAGAAAAATGCAACAGAGCTCTGAGTGCCCTGGAACTCAGAGCTGGCAGGTGCTTGGTCCCCAGGGATGACCCTCTCCCGTGAGGCTGGACGTAAATGCCAGCTCTGCCAGCCACTCATACAGCCCGGCACTTATGCAGGGAGCAGAACCAACAGAGGCTCTGGCGGGAGATAAATGAGCTTCAAGCTCGCACATTAGTCATCTTCCACTCTGGGAATGACCTCTGGAATCCTCTGCAGGCAGGGGTAGCCTGCAGGGAAAGTCCCAGGGAAGGAGTGGCAGGAGGTAATCTACAGAGAGCTCCATCTAGGTGTTCCACACGAGTGTGTGTGTGCGTGTGAGTGTGTGTGTACACATAGGGCAGGCCCTCAGATATATCATTTCATTCAATGTTCTACTACAGCATTGATGAGAAAAAGCCAATCACGGGAGGAGTACCAATGATGAAGAGAAGGGAGCTACAGAGAATAGAAGAAGGGCTGGAGGACATCAGGAAGGGATCCTGAGCTGAAACTGAAGAATGAGTTAACAGCCTGGCAAAGTCTGGGAAAGAGAAAGGATGACAGAGGTGACCTCGGCAGGTGGACCACCTGGAACAAAGGCAGTGCAGGCAGATGAACCTGGCAAGGTAGGCACCACAGGGTTTTAGAAAATCTAGAGGAAAAGACCCATCTCATACTTCCCTGAAGCTCTTGTAGAAGACCCATAGCCTCGGGGGCTTCCTGGGGGGCCTAGGGGTTACGCCTCAGTGGTATCCCCATGTTGGCCTGAGTTCAATCCCTCACCAGGGAGCTAATCCACACGGTACAGCTTGCCTGCTGCTCCCCTTAACAGTGTATTTCAATAGAACCACCTGTTCTGTTCTCCACCCTGTCTCTGGTGAATCCTCTCACCCCCATACCTCTGGCCTGCACCTCTTCTATGCAAAAAATAAATAAAAATTTCTATTAAAAAAATACAGGGCCTCCCTGGTGGCGCAGTGGGTTAAGCAATGCACTATGAGGCAAACCGCAGCCACTGCAGCACGAGTTCGATCCCTGCCGCCGGCCAGGGAGGGGCTCCACATGGCGCAGCAGACCTCTCCTGCCTCGCCCACTGCTGCCCTGGGCAGTGTGTTTCAGTCAGTCTGCCTGTTCTGCTCCCAGCTCTGTCTGGTGAATCCTCTCACCTCTCGCAACTCTGGCCTGTACCCCAGCTCTTGTATACATAAATAAATAAATCTTTTTAAAAAATCCAGAAGATTCCCCAGCCTCATCACAACCTATAATCAATCAAAGTGTTGGGCTCACTGGGGCACAGTTGCCGACACCGAACAGCCTCATCCTGCAGCTTTTACCCACAGAATAACTTGCCAGGGAGCCCCACCCCCTCTCTAGAACCTCAGCTTCTAAAAATGTCAGCAGGTATGACAAGAATTCACCTGACGTGCTGCAAAGACTTTCTGACAGTTCTTGACACAGAATTTGAATTGGGTTTGAATTGAGCAAGGAAGCTTGATAGAAACAGTATCCGCCAGGTACACACAGACGTCTGGGGTTTCCTGTGAAGCAATAGGGTCCATCCAGGATGGACCGGATGGGGTCCTGATGAAGTGGGAACTTACTGAAGGGCTGAACCTTTGGCAACTTCTCGAGCGCCAAAGACCAGGCTGATCCTTTCCTGGCTCACAGTGGCTGGGCCAGTGCAAACACGCCATAGTGACCACAGAGGTGTTACAAGCAGTCACGCGTTAGCCAGTGACGCAGGTTGCTCACTCACTGTGCTGGAACGTTGGCCAAGCTGACAGGCACTACGTCATAACCTGAGCCTGGAAGGGGTGAGCCCACGTGGAGGTGCTCAAGGCAGCCGAGCACACGGCATGGAACACGCCGATCCAGTCCACAGTAAAGGAAACAGTTGCAGTTAGGCAGTTGTTTGGGGTTTTCGGGGGGTTTTTTTTGGGGGGGTTGGGTTATTTCAAGAGAAAAACACTGGCAGGTTTCCCACCTTGTGACTAATAAATCCCTTAGGCACCTCCCAAGGAGAGAAGTAGCCTAGTTAGCGCTGTTCCTTGCGTATTTCCTAAAGCTTGCTTCCCCATCTGTGTGGTCCATAACCCAGTGACTTTTCTGTGGGGCTCCTCGGAGTTGGACTATTTATCATGGCAGCAGCTGGAAATAAGCCGGGCACAAAGAGAACCTTGTCTCAGGAGGGCTGGTCCCTGGATACGAAAAGCGGAGGAATTTTCTCATTAGTAGGGAGTCGGCGGTGGGGACACTGGGCTTTCATAGCATGCCCAGTGCAAATGATGGCAGGAGGAGGGCACCCTGGAGGGTAAAGCTCTCGAAGATGCTTTCACTGCGCAACCTAAAGCTTCCACAGCAGATTTCCCGGGGAGAGACGAAAGACAGTAATGGCGTAGGGGAGTAAATGTGTAGGGGAGGTGGGAATCCACTGACAAGGGATGTAATTTTTTTTTCTTTTTTTTGGTATGGCCTTAATCACTTGCTCTTGCTCACAAGGGACCTACTCCAGGCAGGACACCCCAAGCCCAGCAGGCATCTTGATGACAGAAGCCCAGGGACCCAGAGGACAACATTGCAACGAGCAGCCATTGCTGGTTACCAGCAGCAGCAACTGGGCTGGGAGTGGAGGCGATAGGGAGTCAGAGAGCAGAGGGTCGTACACCATTCCCGGCACTCACGAACTTCAAAGGGATTCCCATGTCTGAAAGCAGAATAAACTGGCCAAGAAGGAATCCTCTGAGTTTCGGGCAGCAACTGATCTAGCCATCCTGGATTAGCTAATTTCAACTGCCAAATACTAACTGGGGTTTGCCACCAAGCACATGTGCAGTCTGAGGAAAGAAGGGGGTATCCAGATGGCCTGTGACTGTGGTTCCTCAAGGAACCAGTGCAGGCCGATAAGCTCAGCACGGCCCTAGCCCAGTCCGGTACTAACAAGGCCCGGCCCTTCTTAGCTTCCAAGACCAGGCAAGCTCTGGAGCACTCAGTCTGGATGGCTGCAGATGGACAGTCTCTCAGTTGAACTTCCTGCCTTTCTTGCTTCTACTCTGTTTCATGCCCTACTAATAGAGCCAGTAAGTTGGTCCTGGTTGGGCAGGCAGCATGCATCTTGCCAACTGTCAGCAAGGTGAGAAAGAACGAGGTATCCCTTTACCACCACCGTGCCTCAGTCACACTCAGCCTATGGCAGGGCTGGACCCTGTATTTATACCCCAGTTTCTAGACCAAAGGCTCAGCTGTGGGCCCAGAAGCCAAGAATGTGACACACACACATCTGGTTTTTTTTTTTTTAAATACTTCCTCAAAGAATTTTTTTTACAATTTTTCATATTTTATTTCAGCCAGAAATAATTCCTTTGCATAACAGTGAGAAAGGCACATTTCATAACTAGAAGACTATAGAAGCCAATCCTAAATCAGTCCAATAGGAGAGGTTACCCAAAGAATTCACTAGAGTCCACCCTTAAAGAGAAAAATTGCCATTGTATTTTCTAGGTATTTTTCCCCCTTATGTGGAATATGTTCGCTTGGTTTTCACATCATCCCTGCTTTCCCAGAATAATGCTGCAGAGCGCAGTGTCCTCAGAGCCTGTTCTATCCTTGTCCCTCCTGTGTGAAATGCAAGAGAGGAATGAGATGCAGAGAAGTCTAGACACTTAGCCTGATGCCTGAGATATTCTGACATGGAGCCAGGGGCCCCCGTGTGTCAAGCCATGGATCTCAACCCCAGGTACGGTCACGGGATCATGCCAGTCTCAGTTGGCTGGGTCTCCTGGTCTGACACAGACTTGAGGACAGCAAGAAGCAGAGACTTCGGGCAGCTCTGCTGCAAGCCATTCTCTCAACAAGCTCAGGTCAAGGCTGCCATGTTGTGAAAGGCCCTTTGGCACACTTGCCAAGGAAATACCAAGTCAACAGATCTGGGTATTTGCTCACAGCCTTTGTCTGTCTCACTAATGCCTGTGCTCACAGCTCCATTTCCCCCTTGTTGGAAGAGGACTATGGACCCCAGGTTGAGTCATTGACTGAACTACAGCAGGAAGACACAGTACTCATCAATATATACGCACCAAATATAAGCATATCAAAATATGTAAAGCAACCATTAGCCTAAAAGCAGACTGACAACAGCACAGTAGCAGGAGGGGACTTACACCGTGTACACATAAATCAACAACAAAACTACCTTAAATTAAAAATTAGACCAGCTGGGCTTAACAGACATTTATAGGGCACGCCACCCCCCAAAATCTCAGTACACATTCTTCTCAAATGTACACGGAACATTCTCAAGGGTTGGCCACATGTTGCATGATTGAAATCATATAATTTTCTCTGATCACAGCAATATAAAAATATAAGTCAATCACAAAAAGCAAGCAGGAAATAACCTCAAATATGTAGGGACTGCTTAACTTGCTATGGAATTGGGTTAAAGGAGAAATTTTAAAAATCTGGAGCCAATGGACAAAGTGGACACAATAGAATACTACTCAGCTGTTAAAAAAGAGAAAATGTTGACATTTGCAACAACATAAATGGAACAGGAGATTATGCTAAGCAAACTAAGTCGGTGCGAGAAAGAAAAGCACTGGATTTCACTCAAATGTGGAATGTAAAAATCAAAGGGACAAACAAAAATAGTAAAACAAACCCTTGAAATGACTGCAGACCTAAGGCCTCCTAGCAAATGGGGGAGGGGCCCAATGGATTATGGTGGAGGATTACTGGTGCCTTGGTGGTGGGCATGATACAATATACATTTGTAGAGGTACGGACCTGTGTCCCCAAACATGCAATGTTGTAAAATGTCACCTCAACAAACATAATTGAAAATGAGAATTTCCAACAGTTCAAAAAGTCACTGCTTAGCCAGTAAGTGGTCATCACCTGCCATGTCCTCTTGCTTCCTCCTGAGGAGGGACTTACCTGCTGCTGTCACATTGATGCTGCTCCTCAAACAGCCGAAGTCACGCGGGAAGAGGGGCTCACACAGCAGCCAGACAGGACGCAGACGGCCTGATGACAAACCCGAATCCTGAGGTCCCAGCTTCTCCCAGAGCTTTCAGATTGCAGGTCTCTTGGCAGTGTCATCATATTCACGTCTCGCTCCCACTCCCCCCATTTCTCAGTCTGCCAGGCTCACAGAGTGAGACGCCAGGGCTTCTTGTGTGGCAAGTCAGTCTTGAGAAAAGCAACTAAACCCCCATTGATTAGGAGAAAACACAGTGACCAGCAGAACCAAACCAATCATTTTATTGTGTGGTTTCCTTCTACCAGAAAATTACTAAAAATATAAATATAAAAATCTCTAGAAAATACTCAGATCTGTTATCTTCTTCCTCCCCTGAACTGGGGCCAATAGCTTTGTTCCTTACAAGTCGGTGGGTTACACATCTGCCTTTGTGTCACCCACGACTATAACAGTCACACTTCTCTGTGAAGGGGACATGCCCTCCTCCAGCCAGGTTCTGGAAGCTCACCTGTGATCTACCACGGTAAAGTGTTTGCTTGATACAGAGACACAGTGGGTTTGGAGCGTAACGGGGATGAGGGTGATTGAGGTCCCAACGCAGGCAGGTCCTTACAAGGACTGGATCTCCCAAGACAGAGCTTTCATAGAAGCTGGGCCACTACAAAGGCCGTGTGTGTGTGTGTGTGTTGGGGTTGGGGCATGCTGCAATCACGTCAGGCTGCTGAGGAGCACATGAGAAGACATCTCCTGTCTCAACAGAGAGTAAGTCTAAGCTGAGGTCCTCAGTAGGATTAGAAATCCTTATCCTTGTTTGGATGGCACTTTGGCTCTAGCACCAGGCAACATCTGCAACATCTGGGACCAGATTTAAGCCTCAAAGAGCCCACCGAGGTAGCAGCCCACCCCAGCTGCAGGGTGGTGAGGTGAAGGTCAGAGAGACAGGACCAGAGTGGGGTCCTGTGGCCTCTCATTCACTATGAGACACGGTCTGAGGAAGTCTGGGGGTCACTCTGAGCCATCCTTGGGAGACATGGTAAGGTCCCTTTGCTGCTCCTAGGTCTGAGGCCAGGACCTGAATGGGGGCTGGGTGTGGAGTGGAGAGCAGGGTGCTTACACCAGCCCAGCCCTGCAACACCTGTTTCTCTGGCTATAGCACCACCAGGTGCAGCTGCTTGCAAAGTTTCCCCTCAGAGAAGCAAACTGAGCTTCGGGCATGGACGCTCCCAGGAAACTGCCACTCTGGCCTGGGCTTTCCTAGGGAGGGTAGGCAAGTTTCACTGTGAGCCTTAGTTTTCAGAGTGATGAAGACAGGAGAGAAGAAAGGTGGGAGGGTAGGGCTGCGGAAGCAAGAACGTACACCCTGGCGTTCCATACCTCCTAGGTCTACAGCTGTTAGCAGAGGTGGTGGGAACGGGATCCCGAGGCTCCAGGCCTATAGCTGAGATGGGAGGGAATCACCTCTAGAACTCAGTCAGTGAGAGTTGGCAGGGAGGTGGGAGGGGAACAGAGAAGGGTGATGAGGGAAGGTGGAAGTGAGTTCTGGGTGCCTCAGGGCTCTGGGTGGGCAGCCAAACAGTGGACAGAAAAGGGGAGGCAGCAGGAATCAGAGGGGCCCGCACAGGCTGGATGGGCCCCTCAGCCTTCTCCCAGGAACCTGGCCACCCTGTACGAGAGGGGCTGTTCTCTTCTTGCTTCACAGGCCCCCAGGTTGGGTTCCCCCCTGACAGCATCTCCTGGCCACAGGAAGTCAGCACTGCAGGGCCTCTGCTGGGGGACAAGTGCGCAAAGGGAGGTTGACCCTGGAGGGCAAGGGCGAGTAGAGACAGCCCTCACAGAGACCCAAATGCAGAAAGGGGAACAGTGGCATGAGGGGGAGCGACAGGCAGCTCAGAGGTCCCTTTAGGGAACTCGAATCTCTGTCGTCACTCTGGCTCTCACACTCACCATGCTTGGATCCTAGAGCTGCATCCTTCAGGGTGTGGGGTAGCCCCTGAAAAGCTGCTCTGATCCCCAGTGACAGCACCTTCCCTGTTATTAATTCACTGTCTTCTCCCTCTTCTCTGCACTCCCTTGGGACAAGCGCCCTGTTGGCAAAACCACCCGACTTGAGCTCTCCCCCAAAGCGATCAGAATATGCTCTGGTGCTTCCGCTGGGCTCTGGTGGGCCCTGGGGCACACACAGCATGGAAGCCCAAGCATGGCCTTAGCATGTTCTTCCCCAGCACTGGTAGTGCCTCACAGCTGGGCCAGGGGCTGGTTCTGTGCCCACTCCAAGGCACCATGTTTCTCCATCTGCCTGGATGGGAAACACCAAAGAATCCTAGACTAGCAGGCGGCCTCAGCATCTCAGGCCTGGAAGCATCTTCTCTGGCCATTCCCAGGGGGGCAAGAGCGCAGTGACAGCCAGGCACCTGTGCTGCCTCGGAGCCAGGAGGGGCGTGGCCGGGCTGCGCTCAGGTGTGCAGCTCTCTGGGTCCAGGCCCGTCATCAAGCTGAACCTTCATGCCTCATTCAGCCTGATACCCCCAAGGCGGGAGGCTCTGGGCCTTCAGGGAGGAGGCGGGCATCAAGGATGGGCTCCAGAGAGCAGGGGCAGACATGTGAGCACACAGGCAGAGGGTCCTCCCAGAGCCTACCACCCCTGGCCGTGACCCAAAAATTCAGTGGGAGCTAAGATGACAGGGAGCAGAGGAGCTCCGGCACCTGGAGCAGCCAACGGATCGAGAAACAGGGACAGACCCAGTGTCTGCCACTCCGCGGACACTATGTCCTTAGCTGGGACATAGCTCCTCAGCCATGGACTTCTGGCCCCATGCAGAACTCTTGCTCACTGGGTGCCTCGTGCAAGGAGGACAACCAGGGCCAGGGGTGGGGCACACAGCAGAGGAGAAGCTGAGGGGAGGGGTGCGCTGGGCAAGATGAGGCTCTACTCAAAGGACAGCAGGTCTGGGTGGGGACCCTCGTTGTCGAGGCCGGAGGTCCGTGCCTGAGAAGGGGGGCCGCTGTCCTCCAGCGACTCAGTCAGGCTGACAGGGCTCAGGCTGAGTTTGAGCCCGTTTCTCTCCATGAGGCCAGGGGAGGAGGCTCTTCTGCACTCTGTCATCTTGACCTTGGATTCGTCCTGACTGTCCTTGTGGATTAGGTCAGGGACTGACAGGGAAACCTCTCCATTGGGCACAGCCTGGCCCCTATCCAGCTCTTCTGGGGTGGCCTCTGGCTGTGAAGCGTCATCTAGGATGGGCTGGGCAGGAGGGGAGTCCTGGGGCCGGCCAGGTGACAGCTCTGGCCCACACTCCAGACTGCTCAAGACAGGCTGCGAGGAAATCAGCATGTCCTGGGTGGTCTTCAGGGCCCGTGGGGTCCGCTTCCTGGTGATGGGAGGTGGAGGATCCAGCCGAGGGAACACCTCTTGCAGGGCCAACCTGTTGGGTGGATGATGAGGGGCACACAAGGTTTCCAGAAAGAGCTAGCAGCACTCCCTGCCTTACTCTCCCCAGGCAAAGGGAGTGCACTACCCTCTGGGGTCTCTTTATGTGATCTGAGCGGCTTGAGCACAACTGCCAGCTTTACCCTGTCACCAAGCAGCACCAGTGTCAACACTGGACCAGCATTGAGCCATGTGACAATGTGACATGGGAGCACAGGCGGGGAAGCGACCCCAGGGCAGTGTTCAAATGAGCCCCACTGCTACAAGAGGGACGAGTGGGAGGACCACCCTCCTCCCTCTGCCCCCGAGGCTTCTGCCTGCTTGTCTCCTCAGGAAGCATCAAGGCAGCAGGTGCCAGGTGGGGCTGGGAGTCAGAATGCACCTGGTAGGGGCAGCAGCTGGCACCAGCTGTGCCCACACCTGATCTTGCAATGTGAGGCCACTAGTCACCTCTGAACTCGTGTTATCAGCGGATGGAGAGAATATAACCTGCCCCAAAGCACTGCCGTAGGATAGGCAAGCCGCTGAGCACAGAGCTCCCAGCCAGGAGGCAGTGGGCACCACGAACATCACCCAACCCTGCAGCTACTCTTCACGTGACATCACGGTCCCCGGGGGCACCCCCCTGTGGGGACACCAGAACCTGTCCATGGACCTTTCAAGTGGTGGGTGGGGAGGGCACTTACCTTTCATCTTCCAGGTCAGCCCCGCTGGCCAGCTGGGCCCTGGCAGTCCTGTTGACCTCCATCACGCTCACACCACCTAGGCTCCAGGGTTCCTTTCTTCGCAGTAAGTCATTCACTTTGGCCCCCATGGCTTTGCCCAGGTTCCTGAGGTGCTGGCCACTGCCCACCCAGAGCCCCGTTCCTCCAGGCTCCATGGGTCCCAGGGTGGTGGAACTGGGAGCTGTAGGTCTGGACAGGTGAGGGACAGAGCGGCTGGACTGCAGCTTGGGAGTGAGAGCTGTGTTCAAATTCTCGAACATACTATGGTCGACTGTGAACACAGAGGAGAGAGAAAGGGTGAGTGGAGAGGCGTGGCGTATGTCCATGTCACTCTGTCTTGCTTCTAGGACTATTCAATGAAACACTTCAACCGCCAATGCAGTTCTCTTAGAGGAGGAGGGACCAAGAATTGAGTTCTGCCAGCCCAAGTAAATGAGTGACAAACTCTAGCCCAAAAAAGGTAACACATCCCTTTAAACCGGCCCCCTGGACTCATGGTCTGACCCCTCACCTTGGAGGCTCACCAGACCTTTTGTAATTAAGGAAGAAAAAATGATAAAGCAGTGAAATAGACCGCTGGGCATGGTGGGGTGCACACGTGCTGCTCTGACTGGGGCGCTAGGACAGAAGTTGGTGGAGGGATGGCAAGTGTGAGGCCAGGAGCCGGGAGCAAGAAAGCCACTCCCCTCCTCACCCCCGAAACACCACGTGCAATGCGTTTTCTCCATGAAGAATGGACCATGCCGGGAGATCGGCCAGCTGCATGCAGAGATGCTAAATGGTGGTTCAGAGCCGGCACGCACCAAAGGGACAAGGACTCGGTGCCAATGGGGCAGAGAGAGAGCAATGACCCAGCTCCCTGAATCCCTGTGGTCACCTGATGAAGTGGGCATGCGAGGATTTCTACTTGACAATGAGGAAGAGGAGCGGTCGGACAAATGAACTGCCAGCCCACACTACAGTCCTCATTGCTGTCCAGGCGAGAATTCGAATCAGTTTTTCTCCCTCAAAGTCCAGAGCCGCCTTTTTCTCTACTGTGCCCTGCCGTGGATTACGGAACAGCTGCCCACGTAGGCCTAGGTGGTCCTTCTCCCTGGGATCACTCTCTGGCTCAAATGATTAACTGAAAAGGCCAGGCAGACACCCATCGAGTTGTGGGTATTTACAGGGCAGAGATCTTGTCTCACTCATCTTTGTATCTGCAAACAAGCCAGGGTGTGGTACACAGTAGATTCTCAATAAGTATTTTGACTTGCCAGAGTCATTTTGCAGAGGTAAAATTGTAGAGGGCAAGATCTTAGCTCCAAAGTTTGCTGTTGGAATGTCTGGAGCTCAGCCTCTAAGCCTTGCTGTCTACCCCGGGGCCTCCTCTGAGCACCTGGAAGCCCAGTTTAGTTCTCAAGGTAGCCAGGCCGACTTTGGCATTGAATATGGGCCTCAGGGTCTTTCCTTGTCAACTACCCTGGACATATTGTTAATCTGGGACCAGGGGCATTTGACCACTGGGCCGATCCCTCTGTCAACACCTCTACCAAATGCTTATTCCCCCTGAGCTATCCTAAGAGTGACGGACTGGGATACGCTGCCCTGTACTGCTGAGTCCTGGACCGGGGGAGGCCTTTTCTGGTTTCCCTTCTGAGCCAACTAAGTAAGTCATATTCTAAGGGTCTTTGGCCAGGCGGTAGGAGAGGGGAGGGGTGGGGGATCTCTCTCTGCGGATGAACTCCAGCATCCTCACTTCTGGAACTGCCCCAACCCACACTCAGGGAGAGCCCCATCCTGTGTTCCATGCAGGGGACACAGCAGGGGAGTCCCTTGATGAACCCCAGGCCCAGACCACTGGCTGACTGGCTCAGACTGGCTGGGTCCCAGATGCGCACCCACATGCGATGGGCAGGGCCAGCCACCCCGGCAGGTTGGAGCTCCGGGCTCTGCTCCGGGGGAGCTTCCCATGCTGGCCATTTCCCATAATTTGCCTGCTGTGTTCCACATCTTTTAGCGTTTTCTTTCACCATGAAATCTGCAAATTAACAGAGAAGTCCCCTTGGAAATGAAAGTCTAACTATTTCCCCCCAAATCAGGAGGTTGGGGGGTCACCATGGAACCAAAACAAATGTTGAGAAAGACACTGGAGAAGGCAAATGCCCCCTGACTTCCTGGCTTGTGATTTCTATGATCTCCCTCTTGCTTTAAGGACATGTCAGAGCAGACAAACTCATTTCTATAACTGTAAGTACCACATCACCTGTCAAAGTGCCTTGTAAACTATTATTTAAAAGACACATTCTGATAAACATAAATAAATTGGATTATGCACCATTTTGGAATTCTTGTTATTTCTTGTTTTCTACCTTTAGAATGTATATACTGATTTTAAGTAGTTTATAGAGAGCCCATCATATTCTCTCTCTCTCTCTCAGAGTCTCTAAGTCTTACTGGCTAACACCCCTCATTCTCTGTAACACAATGTTAAGCTCCTCTGGGTAATGTACCCTGTGAAGTACTTTTTATCTTCTGCCACCCTAGCATAGGGCCTTACACTGGACCTCCTGGTTTAACTGAATCGACATTTTGTATAAATACCCAAAAACTGCACAGTGAGTTGACATCATAGAGAAACCATCCCTAAGCCTTTTTCCATTGGCAGAGTCCACCCAAACCCACCCCCATTCCTGCCTGGACTGGCCTCTTCAGGGGCTGTTGAGGTCAAGCCTGGAGCAACCTCCCTGGTCTCCAAAGTGGGGCTCTCTAGCTGGGCCTTCTGTCACCTTTCGGCCCAGGCATGCAGGTGAGCCCCTTGCGTTTAGAGGGTACCAGTGAGTCCGCACTCACCCCTCCCTCAGGACTGGAGGTTTGGGGGTGCGATAAAGAATGGTGATGGCAAAGAGAGAGGTGACTGGATCCCAGCTGGGCCCCCACCCCCAGCACCCCAACATGCACATCCAAGCAAAGGGAGCATCTGGGGAGCAAGTCATCCACACGAAAGACGGTGTCTTACCTGTCCGAGAAAGGAGCTCGGAAAGCAGGTGGGAAACAAACAAGAGAGAGACACATTTTATGTAGTGCCTGACCGCCTTGGGGCTGCCGCCTCCTGCCAGGCCACCGGCACCAGCAAGCCAAGAGGCTCCAGCACGCACTGCAGAGGCTGGAGTGTCACCAGCTCGGTGACCAGACTCCCGTGAACTTTTCAATCATCGTGACAAAATTGGGAAACTGCAAACAGGCACTCCTCCCATGTTTTCCCGATGTTTCGAGCCCATTAACAGTAAGTACATCCAAAGTTCCAGGAAGGATCGAGTTGTAATTCCTCCGTATCTTCCGTGCATCTCACTACTATGCCATCGCCTTCCACCAGCTAATCACTAGACTGAGACCAGGGGGATGCTCATCCACCCAAATGTCCAAATTAATGCAAGTCCAGGCACAGAGGGGTTTGCCCAACCCACAGGGGGAGCTAGTGTCAAGTGGGGACTGGGACCTTCAGAGGCCAACCCACCATTGTTCTTTGCACCATAGCCAGATGGAATCGCCAACACCCTCAACACTGCCAGTGTACACATACGGCATTAATGTCTGTTCTGCCACATTCGGGTGTTCCAGAACAGACTACAAGAAAGGCACCCAAGGAAGCTGTGTTCTCCGCGCTGCCCTGCAAACGTTAAACTCTGTGAGTAAATTCAAACAGGAAGCCAATTCTGACTCACAAGAGCAGAAGCTCACACACACGTGCTGGTTTCACACACCTCAAGGGGAGTCATGACGTGTGGACTGGCTGACCACCCCTGGCTGCCCACAACCATATTTAAAGCTAGTGGCCCACACACACTGAGCTGAAGCTGTCATGATTACCTAGAATGGGGTACCTCGGCTTAATCTTCAAATTAGCAGGAGCGAATAAATTCCCCCCTTCCACGCCTCTCCGGCGAGCTAGGGTGTTATACAACGACTGTGATGCCAAGAGAAGGGGCAGCCTTGCCACTCTGGAGTCCAGAGTCTCACCAGCAAAGCGCCTGTAATGAGCAAGGCGGTACTGAGTAAGCCACCCACTGGGCGTTAGTCATTTGCTGAAAATAAACAGGAGCAGTCATTTTAAACAATATCTGGTTCCTATTCTTAGGAAGTATACATTGAAGTATTCAGGCAACAGGGGTGCTATGTTTGCAACTTATCTTCAAGTAGCTACAAAAAATGTAGGTACAACCAGAGAGAGCGTGATGGAGGGAGGGAATTGGTACAAGTGGGGTAAAATGCCAACAGGAAAATGTGGACATTGGACCTATGGATGTTCTTTATACTCATTTCATTTTTTTACTTTTTATAAGTTTGAAATCACTTCCCAAAATATATATACACCCAAACCAAAAAAAAGGAAAATGACAGAAATACCAAGTGGCAGAAGTCAGGCAGATGAAGCGGAAGAAAAGCAAGAAGGTCATTCAAGGACAGAAGTTCCCAGAGCTGGGGTGGGGGGTGAAAGCAGGTGAGAGGGGTGCGGGGCGAGAGGATGACACAGAAGTGATGGGAAACCACAAAGGGGCCACATTTCTCCCTTCTCTCTGGGTGTCCTCGTCGAGGTGGGACCCCAAGAAAGGACAAGTCAGCAAATCTTTGACGAGTTCAACCTTGCTAGCAGCAGACCCCCCCTACCCGGTGAATGGAATCATGGGACCTTGTGACGTCAACTGCGCTCAGAATGTTTGTCACCTGGACGACCCAGCCAGCCTCCAGGGAGCAGCTGTGTGCCCACCATACCCTACGCTAGTCAGACATGGAGAACTTCTCACTCCTCAGCATTTCTGGACCTCGAATGTCTTCCTCTACTCTGAGCACTTTCCCTGACATTATGTCCTCACGTGCCACCAGCTTGCCAGGTAAACTCTGGTGCCACTAGGGCCACACAAATGTGGTGTTTTGAAGCTTTTACTTGAGTACTCTACCAGACCATGTTACAGGACCACGATTTAGTGAGAAAGTCAAATTACACATGGGGAGAAAATAATTTTTCAAAATACTTCATTGATGGTAAGTAGTCCCTGCTGTTTCTTCATTTCTGGCAAGGGCAGGATGGGGGAAGCCTTTGTTAAGTCTTTTTCCTCAAGAATCTCAAGATGACCACTTGCTAGCGGGTGCTAGGTCTAGCTGTTTTGACAAGCTGACAAGCTGGAGATGCAGAGTTGTCAGTCCATCAGCAGGCAGCCAGAAGCAGGGGACCGACACGCGTGGACTCAAGTTGTGTGCTCTGGGCACTTCGCGTGGACTCAAGTTGTGTGCTCTGGGCACTTGCTACACAGTATAGTCCGGGCCACACCAGCAGGTCAACCTGGGAGCTTGCTGAGATGCAGGTGCTCCTGCCGACCGCAGACTCACTAAATCAGAACCTGCATTTTGAACGCGTTCACCAGCGGTTCCTATGAAAAGTCCGAGCAGGACGCTCTGTGGAGGGGCACCCCGACACACACTTGCCTACCCTCGGACATGGGTACATCCAGACCCCAAAGGGAGCTCAGCTGCTGCTCTGGGCTCCGAGGCAGGTCAGCTTTCTGTCATCTGTGTTCTGGCAGCCACCCCAGGTGTGACAGGTGGCTAGGGCCAGTGAACTCCTTCTGGCTATGGTGGGAGGTTATTTCAAGTGTGGAAAACAGTTCCCCACCCTTAAAGGGAGCCCCAAAGAGAGCTATGGAGTCCCCACAGACTCCTTCCATGACTCTGGAGCTCAGAGGCACCCAGGGGCAGAATGAAGTCATGGCTCTGGGAGGAGCCTGCTGGAGGTCGAACAGGGGCGGGCCGGGCAGCAGGCTGTCACGTGGTGCGCATCTTAGATAGTCCCAAAGGTGGGCAAAGCACTGCCTTATTTTAGGATCCCGGAGATGTCGTCCAGAACATCTCTGCCTAGCTGGGTGCAAGTGAGGCCACAAAGCTTTGGCTGTGGCTTTACAGTGCTGTCACGCACTCAGGTTGTCTCCAGGAAGGCCTTGGGGGTCCCCAGAAGGAGGCCTTGTTCCACTCACCAGACTTACCAGTCTGCTTCTTCTGTAACCCAGACATTACAAAGACTGTGTTATCCACTGAGGCATCCAACCCAGCTCAGGCCCTGCCGCCCCAGTACCAAAGCAGCATTCTCCGGCACGGGGTGCGTAACACAGTGCTCTCGCCAGGTGAGGTCTCTTTCCACTCCGGGAGGGGCAGAGGTACGAACCTGGGGAGATCAGGGCTGTTCCCCCAGGAGGGATGCCTGAACCGGGGCTTCGACATGCTGCCCTTCCCCTGTAGAATGCTACCTGGCCCTTCCTTCCGCAGCATCCCTAGGCCCAGGGAAAGAGCTGGCCACTGCTCTCATATCTCCAGTGTGTGTGGAGGGGCAGGGTCTGCCCGAGTGGGCGTTGGGAGAAAGTGAACAGTGCACTGGAGGAATGGTCACATTGGTGGTGAATGAGGGCCTGTGGGGGCGCTGAGGAGGGAGCCTGCTGAGTCACTGGTCTGTCTGTCCTCTGAGGAGACAGAGGAAAGGTGTACAGGAAGGGACACCTGGGGCAGATGCCCAAGCTTAGTGCTGGAAAGGCGAGTCCGTCCAGAGATGGAACTCCACAGGTCTCTGCCATTCTACCTCCCATCTTCACCCTCTGTGTGCTCTCAGCTTGGCAAGCAAGGTGGACGGAGGTGACTTCAGGTCATGCCTACCCGCCTTCTGGCCTGTCTGCATCTTGCCACAGCCTTGCCTAGGCTCAGACCCAGCCCTTTCCTTTGCAGACTACATCTTGGGGGAACCCCAGCATGGGGAGCAACTGAGGCGGAACTGCACCATCTACCGGCCCTGGTTCTCTCCTTATAGCTATTTCGTGTGCAGAGACAAGGAGAGCCACCTGGAGGCCTACAGCTTCCCAGAGGTGCAAGAGGACGAGGGCAGGGGGGACAGCCGCTTCCCCGAGGATGTGCCTGAGAGCCTTTGCTCATCCTCTTCCTCCCCAGAGAACACCTGCCCCCGAGAGGCCACCAAGCTCTCCCAGCACAGCCCAGACTCAATGGACTACATCACATCACAGGACATCCTAGAGGCCTGCAGGTGGCACCCGGCACAGCAGAATGGCTTCAAGTGTGTGGCCTGCTGCCGCATGTACCCCACCCTGCACTCCCTCAAGAGCCACATCCGGGGGGGCTTCAAGGAGGGATTCAGCTGCAAGGTGTACTACCGCAAGCTCAAGTCCCTCTGGGGCAAGGAGAAGAAGGCCAGGCCAGGGGACAGGTTCTCCTCAGGCAGCAGCCAGGCCTTCAAGTAGCCCCCAGAGGGAAGATGCTACCTTGTTATTGGACACCTCAGGGAAATGGGGCAGAGCCTATTTATGTCTAGAGAGAGGTCAATAAATCCAAGTTAGTCTCTGCCTCTGTCTGAGGTCACCTGGCTCCTCCTGCCGTCCCCCCAGACCCTAGCCTAATGATGCTGGGAGACACCAGGTCCACCTCCCTGCCCCTCTCCCCCAAGGGATACACCCCCAAGGTGGCAGCTCTCTATGGGCGGTCCTAGACCGGCAGGATACCACCTGGGAATGTGCTAGAAGGGCAAGTCTCAGACCCCGCTCAGACTTGTCAGACTCGGTGACGCTGGCACAGCCTTTGCTCCACTGTGGGGAGATGGCACCGGTGGGAAAAGGGTGGGTGTCCTTTCCTGCCAGCACAGGAAGCTTCCACGAGCAGAGTCTGCAGTTTGGATGCTTCTTAGCTGACTGGTGTGCTGAGAGGTGGGAGAGGCCTGTAAATAAGGCAGCGAAGTGGCAAACAGGCCTAGGCCTGTCCTCCCCAACTCCAGGGCACTTGAGGGGCAGCTCTTATAGGAGAGCAGAATCAGTGTGACTCCGGGGGCCTCTCTACACGTGTCATGTGAGTCACATTAAATCAGGCAGGCAGTCACCAACTGCGTTACTCCACTCCGAACAAACTTCCCTGCCATCACTGACCTAAAAAATGGGCAGAGAGCATCTTGGTTGTCCATGATGTGACTTAAACATAACAAAAAATCACAGAGCAAGAGCTGATGCTTGATGATCTTATTTTTAGGCTGAATTCACCTCCCATCTCACCTCCCTAAGGACTCAGGGGCCGTGGCACGGCAGCGGGGAATCTCCTTCCATGGAGCCTGGCACCGACCTTCTGGTAGCCCTGCCTCCACTACTTGTGGGCCTGTAGGTGGGGTAGAGCGGTCACCCCGACCCTTCCAGTGCTCATTCTGTAAGACACCTGCAAGCCCCAGCATGTAGGTTCACAAGGCTGCCTGTTCTTACCTCTGTCGTACCAAAGCATTTTGGTTCTTTCTTTGTTCCCCACAGAGAGCAGCGGGGCTCGAACTCCATCAGGACCCAGGCTGGGAGGCCACTCCACGTGCTGCCTGGCTCTGCTCCTTCTCCTCCCTGGGTCCACTTGACCTCAGGATCCAGCTGGGTGCAGGGTGCCCCACCAGCTCAGCCTGGGGTGCTATTCCTGGGGAGTACCCTCATGCTCCCCCAGGCCTGGCTGCCCAAGGGAGACAAGACACTCTGTCTTTTCTGGCCTCCTGTCCCTTCAGGGGGAAAAAGCCAGTCAAGGCCGCCAAGTTTCTCCTTAGTCAAGTCACATGTACCCCCACCATGCTCTGCGGGCGAACCAAGAAAGGAGCTGCACTGCTGCCTTCGCCTCCCACCGCAGGGACACACACGAAGGGTGGGGCCCAAGTGCACCACACCGGTCAGCGCTGCCTCACAGCAGCTCCCGGTTTGTGCTTCTACCTGGGGAAGCGCGTTTCACCTCTAAGCCAGTGTCATGGGGCCCCAGGAACTCAGAGCAGGGCTCGGAGGGGTGTCTCCACACAGTGACCCAGGCCCGGGGCAGGGCCGTGGTGCCCGCAGGAGCACGGCCTCCCGGGCTAACGAGGGTGAGCATGTGTGCCCTGGGTGCCACAGGCACTCTTCTCCTGGGTGTTTTTAAAATGCAGTCTCATTTTCACTTCAGCATGGCCTTAGGTGCTATATTTTATCTGTGTTTTGCAGATGAGAAAGGCTCCATTCAGTTTGCTCAGCCAGGAAAGGCCAGAGGGAACAGGAGCCTGGCTGACCTGGTTCCCAACTTTCCTTTCTGACCAAGTGTCAAGGCTTAACTCTCGCTTTGCCTTCAAAACAGCCAGAGTGCACCCAGAGTCACTTGGTTCCCATCACGAGACCCTCGACTCCCTGTTTCTCAGATACCTCTGTCTGGTAGCAGTGTCCTCCTTGTCTTTGTTTCTGCTTTCCCTGGCAGGAAAGCCCAGGTCCGGGAAGCCAAGAGTCCCCGTAGAGTGACGTCATGAAGACACCAGAATTTTTCCAGGTGGGTGTGGGAGGAGCCCGTGGCACCTCCAGCATGGATGTTTCTGGAAAAGGTCCACTCAGAGTCCTACCACTTATTTCAGATGTCTAGTCAGGGCGCCAGTGAAATCTTATAATCTTTATGTTCTTAGCTATATAGATCTGAAAATATACATGATGGTATACTTCCTCAAGCACTTAGAACTTGCTGCCAACGTCTGTAAATCCCAGGGGTGTTGGGTATTTGAAATGACCTGGGGTTGTATCTAAAAACCCGGTACAGACCAGGTCTTCTCGACCTCAGCGCTGCCCACTAGACAGCTCATTGCTGTGGGGCCTGTCTGTACACTGTGGAATGCTTACCAGCGGCCCAGGATTCCATCTGCTACATTGCAATAGCAGACTTTCCCCGGTTCTGGCCACCAAAACTGTCTCCGGTATCGCCACTGTCCCTGGAGGGAGCAAACTCAGCCTGCTGTACAAACACAGACAGCCAGTCCCGGGAAGCTGCTCTCTCCAAACTTCACCTAAAGGTGCCATCATCCCCCTCCCTCCAACCAGGAAGGTGTGAATTCCCCCAGGGAATGAGCATCTCAAAATCAATACTGCCTGACTTGGGAGGGAGGGTGCAGATGGCAGAGCCAGGGTGGGGGGAGAGGAGGAGGAGGAGGTATAGTAGAAGCAGCAAGAAAAGACAATGGGAAAGCTTTTAGAAATCAGAAAGGTTTATTTAGCAAAAGCCACTAGACTAGTGACAACATCCAGGGAGTAAGTGCACTTACATGAACAGAATCTTTTCCCAGAGAGTTGAGCCAACAGAGTTAATGACACAACAGGTTTAGGAAGTAGAGGGCTGCAGGGTGGGGAAGAAGCAGTCAGGCGAAGAGTAAGTAAAGGGGATACATCTAAACAAGAGCGTGGAGAGAAGCATGGAGAGAAGTGAGGCTAAGACGAGGTTTTACAGAGAGCATCGAGAAAAGCAGGAGTAAAGGAGTAGTGTTCAGTCCCACGTACAGTCCATCTTGGTCAGAGAAATTCTCTTCTGGCTCCTCACTATGAGAGCCTCTGTGCCCAAGGGTCGGCTGGCACCTGGGTGGGCCGATGCCGATGCAGTAGAGGGCCCTGGTTTTCACTTGTCCTCCGTACCAGGCAGAGCAGAAGGAAGAGCGGAAGGCAGCAGTTGAGTTAGCAGAGCAAGAAGCGAAGAGGGAAGAGGGCAGGTAACATCGCTGGGAGAGTAGTTCTAGAATGCTCCCTTCCTGTTTGGCAAGTGCTCAGGGAGGCCCATGGCTGGTGACCCCTTATTACCCATCCCTACACACCCAGCATACACAGACTCGAGCCACACTGGGGGGAGACCAACATGTGAATGAGTGCTCCAGGAGGGTGTCCGGGCAACACAGGGTGGAGCTGGCAGAAACCACCAGGGAGCATTCCAAAGGAGGGTATGGAATGTGGCCCCCAGCCAGACTTACAGATAGCAAGTGTCTCCAATTCGTCCATCTCACTTCCTTTTCCTTCGCAAACTTCTCTAGATCTTTTTAGAAACTGTTCTCCACCCAAACCTCATCCCAACCCACACACACCTAACCCATTGGCTTCTGGCTTTATCCTCAGCCCCTGCTTGCAGGCAGTTGGCCTGGAGGAGCCAAAATTCTACCCCCCTAAACACCAAAATTAGAAAGGCCAAAGAGCCCCACACTCAAGGAAGCCCAGGTTAGGGTTTTGTCTGTGAGACAGACTCAGCCAAACTGAATTCCTGACATCTGCTCCTTCAGTTTCAAGGATTTCACTTTCCTGGTTCTTCCCTTTCCTATCTGGACCGACTTCCAATGGTTTATTAGAAAACACAACAAAATAAACAGAGCTACCACTCTCCAACTAAATGCATGTTAGGGAAAGATCACACATCTACTGTTGAATCTAATACCCTGGAAATTCTCATTCTCTTCTCTCCAGTCATTTCTCACACGCTTGCCCATACATACTTTGCCCGACATGTGTGTATATACAAGCACGTATACACACACAGGTGCACACACACACCATTCCACTTCCACTGACATCCTGGGGCACTGAAGAACATAAAGCTGTGTTTATTTCTTTTAGTTTGGACTTTCTGGTTGAGAAGAATTCATCTGTATAAGTATAGGGCTGCACTTTTATTTATTTAAATTAGAAAGCAAGGTTAAGGTTGCAGAACTCCACTTTGGGGCAACCACATTCTTACCAAACTGGCCTTCAAGTAATACTGCAGTTTAGGTCTGTAGCTTGTCCAGGATAAAGACTCCACCTTCTTTCCAGACACCGTTCAGTCTGTGTTACCAGTCACTTCTGGCCCTACTGGAGCAAAAGAGCCCATCCTCCCTGCCCAGCCACTGTGCCAAGTGACAACCCACAGGCCAGGCCTGGATGGTAAAGACAAAAGAGTTGCATGTAGCACTGGTTACAGGTGTGCCCAAGGCTTGCACCTACAGAGAAGAGCCAACGGCAGCTTGGCGATGGTCCCTAACCTAGTGGCAGTGATTCTGAGTGGACAGTCTTGCAACCTGTCTGTGTTCCTTTTTTCTTCTTCAGCAAAGAAGTGACCACTTCCGCCCAGTGGAGGGGGCAGGTTGAGAGGTAGGGCTGGGGGCTCAGGTCTCTCACATGGAGGTGAGGATACCACAAAGGCTTCAGCTGACACTGCCCCTGGGCAAGACATGGAGGAGAAAGGTCAGCCTCCCTGTCTCCACGCAGAGGAGCCGGGCTGGTGGCGGAAGGGGTCGGGGTTCCATTCTGAGGAACCAGAGTGGTCTGTGGCAGCAGAGTGCTGTCCTCCCCACTGGCTCCCACTCAAGGGCTCGGACAACATTCACTCCCAGTCTCCCTCTGAAGCCACACCTGACGTCCCATGTCTGATTCCGATTCACTCAATAGCTTGTCGAGCATGACAGCGCCTGACTCCACACTCACACTAACAGGACAGCCCTGTCTTTCCCAGCACACAGCATTCAAACCTCTACAGTCTCTGAAGGGCCCAGACAAGGCTCCCTCCCCTGCAAGGTCAGGGAGGGTTAGGCAACTGGTAGCATCCTGATACCCAAACAAAGCACCTGAGAAGGTACCGATGGCTTCCTTTATGGTTGGGGTCGTGGAGAGGGGTGGTGGGGGGGGCACCACATGATGGACACAGGAGGGGCCTGATGATGCAGCTGGCAGGGAGCAGGTCCTTCAGCAGCCTGGTGGTTCCCAAAGGGACCATGTCCCCACAGTCTTGGGTTTGGGAAGGCCTGCTACCCCCCTTTAGTCACAACTAGGAGAAGGGAGCAGTTTCACTCCTGGAATCCCATTGCTTCCCCACTTTAACCTCCAAAGCCAAATCCTGACCCTTCCCTGAACTGCACACCCTCCACCCCAGGCGTCCTTGACTGTGCGCATCGGCCCGCCAGGGGCCCTTACACGGCCACCTCGTCGTCCAGGCTGTCCCCCAGCTCCTGCCTCTGCAGCACGTTTAGCAGGCGGGGCAGCTCCTCTGGGGACCACGAGTCTCGCTCGTCGCTCTCGTCTGTGTTGGACTCGTACTCCGAGGCGATGCCCGACTCGCGAAACTTGAAGAGCTCCAGGCCGCCCGGGAGCACGCTGTCCTCGGGCGGCAGGAAGCGGAAGCATTCCAGCTTCACCCAGCGCTCTCGCCTACCTAGGGGGCTGCCCGCCGGGGGGCCCAGGTCAGCCAGGCCAGCACCAGGTGGTGGTGAGGGCAGGTCCTCCGGCTTGGGCGTGGTGGGGTCACAGAGCACAGGCAGCGCTCCCGAGCGGAAGGTGATCTCCAGCAGGCTGTCCTGGGAGCCCACTGCAAAGGAAGAAGGGGTACATCAGGCCAAGGGGAGGCTCCAGCCCTCCGCCACCCAGGCCCTGCAAGATCCCCTCCCTGGCCTGGACACTCCCCATGGTCTGCACGGTGAGCAGTGCGGTCTGCCGCTCACCCTCACGCAGCCCTGGAGCCCAGGCTGGCAGGAGGCCCGCCAACAGTCAGAGCATAACCATGTGCTGGGTGAACAGGGTGCCTGGGGAAGCCTGGGATGAAGCGTGCAGGGAAAAGTTCAAATTAATGCTCATTTACACCCTCAAAAAGGACAGTGTGTAGAACAGAGCAGAGTCCTGGAAAACCAACTGGAAGCATCCAGGATGGTGCACCGGGTCAAGAGCACGGACGCCAGCCCAGACCTGTGGGCACTAAACCTGCTGGGGCAGTGTCCGTGGGTTAGGCCTGGGAATGTCATCACAGGCTAGTTCGGGGGGAACTAAAGCTGTAATCGGAAAGGCCTTAGTTTCACAATTTGACCTAGGTTTGGATCTTGACTCTATGCCTTGGTAGCCCTGTAACCTCGACACAACAACTTTTAACTTTGAGTCTGTTTTCTCCTCTGTAAAAATGGCATAAGGATGCGGAGCCCTGCTGGAATCGATGAGGTCACGCCTGGATATGAACGCAAACAAATGTCAAGTACGCACACACTTTGACCGTACATGCAAGTCCCAATAAGCTTATGAGGGAGGTCAGGCAACGTGCTCCCTTCCAGAACTTTCTAGTCCAACCTAAAAGAGGCCAGGTGCAGAAATAAGTAACCCAGTCCCAGGCTCAGGTAGCCTCCCCAGCAGAGCTATGGCCACAGTTACTCTCCTGCCTTCTCCACCCATGGAGATGGCTACCAGCTCTGTTCTGCGGTGGTGCTGTGAAAGAGTGTACATAGTGAGCCTTGAGACTGACATCTCCCAGTAGGTGCTTGGTATGCTTGTGCAGGAAAAGCCCTCTGAGAAAACAACAGTGCTCCTGGATGAGAGTGGAGACCTGTGGTAGTGGCAACTAAACCACTCAAGGCCAAGTTCAGGAGACCTGTGGCAGTGGCAACTAAGCCACTCAAGGCCAAGTTCAGGCATCGAGTAGGTAGGTGGCAGTCAGGTCCCCACTGGCCCTGACACTCTAAAATTCCATGCACGCTGTGGCTGACGAACAAAGCTGCCTTTGTTTTCTACAATACCAAGGCATGACAAGGTTCTAAAAAGCTTTAGAGGAAATAAGGTGTATTTTCTAGTCCTCCCTGGGAGACAGGGCGGCGCGGGGCCTGACTTACTGGCATTCTGTCCTGACAGCTTCAGCTCCAGCTCCTGTACCTGCTTGACCAGCACAGAGATGTGCTGCAGCATGTCCTTGTTCTGCAGCAGGAGCTGGTGCACGCGGGCCTGGGCCTCCAGCCGCGCTGCAGCCTCTGCAGCCAGCTGGTCCTTCAGCAAGTGGACCTGCAGGGAGCAGGAGACAGAGGAGACAGAGAGAGGATAGGACAGACAGGAGAGAGGGATATGAATGCAAACAAATGTCAAGGAGGTTGGCGGGGACCAGAAGTGCTTTCCATGTTCAATTCAAAGTAAAGAGCCCTTTATAGGCAAAATGGGCCCCTGAGCTAGTATTGCAGAGAGGGGGGCTGGGACACTGGCCTGTGGATTTCTGTATGTCCCTCGTGAGTCACTGGGGGCTCCAGTGAGTGAATGAAAGTGGCAAGTAGGGAAGAGTCATCCCCGCCCCCTGCTGCCCCTCATCCTTGTCAGGAAAATTCGCAGCACCTGCCGTGTTGATGGACATATATTTTTTTACCTTGTCTTTTCAAAGCCAAAAACTGATATGCTAACCCACTAGCTAAGAATAATTTCATGGTGAACCCTATAAGTCTTTTCTCTCCCTTTCTTCACACCCAGCACCATGCGAAATGGGGGGTACTTCACACATCCTTTCTACACTAGGGAAGGGGTCACAGCGAAGCCCATCTCCTCATGTCTGCTGTCAGCTCTTGGCCTGGCTGCCCATTCCTTCTTCATTTCCATGAACTCTGCAGTCCTGTTTCCCAGGACTGCTCCTCACCCCCAAAGGGACGGGGGTCAAATGTTTGCTGACAGACTTCTAACTGTCTCCTCCAGTGCCTGGAAGGCTGTGCTGAGCAGTGAACAGGCTGTCCTCTGAGGGAGGAAGGGACCCCCATCAGCTCTCAGGGTAGAGCAGCCAGAAACGGCAGAGCCCATAACCAGTGGGGTCTCCCTGGTATGTGATCTGCATGTGGGATAAGCTTAGCGGGAGGACATGGGGGCAAGTACTTTAGCGCCCTGGCTTGAAGACACTGAGTCACAAGACAGTAATAATGCTCACGTGTGATTGTTGTCTAAGAAGGTGAAATGAGGGTCTCTGTGGAGGGTTGCAGGAGGCCCCCTGAAGAGAGGGAGCTAATGAATTTGGTAGCCTGGACCAAGGTGGCTTGTGGGAAAGAGGGTTTTCCTGGCCCAAAATATGGTGTGGATAAAGATCCAGGTCAGGATGACTAGAGCATGCAGGGAGGGCGGAAGGGCCTACAAGGGGCTGATTCTCCTGCTCAGATAACAAATGCTCCGTGTCTCTGAAGAACGGGTTGCTCCAAAGACACATTTTATCAGGGAGTAAAAGACTGCGTCCACCCACAGTGCAATGTGCCTGATGGGGACCTGGGGCCTGGTGAGGGCCCCTCTCACAGCCAGCAGTCAGAATAACACTCAGGGTGCAAAGGCTACCCCCCTCCCTCCCAATATAGATTTGAGGCCCTTGCCTTGCAGTGGGCTCTGCTTCTAAGTGAATCTGCTAAAGAGACCAGTTGCCATTTTCCACTAGTGATTCCAAGGTTGTCCCTCGTGACAGGGAAGAGGGCCTACTAAGGAAAAAGGAAATATGCTCCCACAAGACCCTGAGGGGGAAGGAACTGATATGTTCGCCAAGATATCAGTCTCATTTGCTGCCTCATAAAAACTAAGGGAAGGTCTAGAGATGAGTGAGAATAAGAAATGAGGCAGAGATAAAATTTTAATCTGGATCGAACGTGACATGTAGCTATTAAGCCTTTACCTTCTTTGGAAATTAAGTGGGGACTCTACCCAGGAGTTCCCCCAATCCTGTTGGTTTTAAAAAATGGGAAAATGGCCATGGGGAGGGCCCTCTAGCATACCCCCAAAAGAAACACCGTCTTACTCTTCCACCTGCAAGTATCATTACTTATTTTAACCAAGAGGAATACAGGAAGGAATCCACTGAACAGATGAATCATTAATTATTCTTTGGAAGAAACAAACATAAGGTGGAGCAAAATTTTCAGTATGTGGGGACAGACGGAGCAGAATATTCTGCTTCTGCACACAGCTAAGCAGCACCTGCAGTGGGCTCCAGCACAAACACACCACACCCTTTGGTGCTCGCACCCTTCACCTGAACATCCTGATAGAACCGGCCATTGCAGGGTCCAACCAGGGGCTGGAATTCTCCAGGGTGCTGCATAGCCCCTCTGTGACTGACGGTAATTTCTCCTTCTCAACAGAGAGGGCTGGTTAGAGGCTTATCTGTGATAATATATTGGGCAGACACACTGGCCAGTACTAGGGGTTACTCATTAAAGGCTCTCTGAAGAAAGCCCCTCAATCCCCATTGGGAAATCAGGGACTTAGGCTTGGGGACACAACAGAGTTTCCTGCTTCAGAAGCCAGGGAGAAGAAAAGTTGGAAGCTTCTTTTGCAGGCAACCCAATGGTGGAAGAGTCATCACTCCAAACAAGAAGCTTCCGGAGTCAAATGCTTCCCCATAAATCCAATGGCGCCAAGCACCAGGAGAAACACTCCTGAGTTTGAGTGTTGCTTGCACCAGAGCAGATAAGAATTTGGGCATTACAAAGGCAGAGTTAGAACATTTCAGGTGCTTTCAAGCCCTGGGAATGCAGAGCACATGCTGCTGCACTGTGGCTCTCAGAGAGCATCCGACTGGGCTCCCCTGCCTGCACTGAAGCAGCCGCGCCGCAGGAAGACCCACGCCAGGCCACATGGAGACAGAACGGTCTGGACTTCTTTACACTTGAGGTATTTTAATAGTCCCTATGTCTTCTAACGTTTAGGTCTGGCCTTGAAGCACCAAAATAAGATGGCGTTATTTCCAGCCCTGGTTTGGTGGTCTGCACTGGGGCCACATGCTCGCTTCCTCAATCACACAGCACGAACAGAAAGCACCGACGCCTCCCCATCACATGAGAGATGGATTTGCATTTGGCCTTTCCTTGCGAAAAATTAAACACCTTTTGCAAAGGTAGGCCATGTTAATTTCTGGAAAGGTACAAGTTAACATCTCCTTGCTGGGGCTCGCCTTTGCAAGCGCTACTCTGGCCCTGTAAGTCGGGGAGGGTGACGACCGCAGTGCAGCGCTCAGGTGCTCTGGTGAGAGCGCCGTAAAACTTAACTTCAACCCTGCACTTCCGAAATGCTGACACCCACCCTCAGCCCACCCCGCAGCACCAGACCACTGCCCACTCGCTCTCCGGCCTACTTGCCTGGACTCCAGCTCCTCCATGAGAAGTGGGGGCAGGGCCAGGCTGACGTTAGGGAGCAGCAGGCACATGGAAATGGTAGTGGAGAGAACCAGAGCGATTTGCCCCCCCCCCCCCCCCCCCCCCCCCNTTGCCCCCCCCCCCCCCCCGACACACACTGGACAAGACCAGAGGCAGGCAGTGCTGTCTCACATGCATAAGGCAGGGACCTGGGCAGTGCATCCAGGGTGCCAGGGGCCGGGGGCAGACATGAGGACAGAAGCTAAATCGAATGCCTAGGGTGGGGGGCAGGGTGTGTTTAGAGTTGTTCCTCAAGCTAATGACAGCACACACCACAACAAAGCACAAATCACCAATCACTTGCTTCTGAACAAGCACAAGTGGCTGCAGGTAGAAGAGAAATCTGCAAATAGCAACACTGAGCGGCACTAACATTTTCCTCGCCAGCTAGACCAGGAGTTGGCACATCATGAAGGGTACTCAGCTGCTGCCAGTCAGCTTCAGTGCCCAGATCAGTTCTGCAACTGGGTGGGCCCAGTCCACGGCCATGCACATGCCAGCCGCATCCAAACTCTAGTTTAAGGCTTTGCTATACTCTCCTTCATTCACTTGAACTTCAAGGGCCAGGAAGCAGGAAGCTAGTGCAGCCAGGCAAGGGTCATGCTGGGTGGGGAAAGTGGTCAGGGGATGTGGGTGTTCACTGTTTGTCTGAGGGCCAAGCTAGAATGATAAAGAGCTGGGTGAACAGCACCTGTGCCCAGGTCTCTTTCAGGCCAAAACAGGCCTTCGAAACAAGCTCTGAATCAACTCGGGGTGAGCTGGGAGGGGTCTTGACATATAGCCCAAATAAGAATACCATGAAGGAGACTTTAGCCTGGGTCCAGTGATAACAGCAAAACCCAATCTGGCTGTGAGAGTGAAAGGTGATGGCTGTGCTGAATACTGCCAACAAGGGACCCCAAGAAACTCTTTTCTTTACCCTCAGAGCTCTTCCCAGGAGTCTGAGAGAAAGGGAACATGTGCTTTCCCCTTAAGTACTGAAGTTGCAATAGTTGAAATTCTGCGGACTGCTGGTAGTTTAATGAAGAAAGACAGACCCCTTGTGGTTTGGTGGCAAAGGACTCTGACAGAGCAAGTAGAAGCTGACCTTGTGCTGGACACCAAAATCAATCCCGCCATGTAGACACCAGGTATGCTGGATTTGATCCATTTTAATTGCATGACAGATGCCAGGAAGACCTATCCATTAATTCAATCGCATATCTGATTAAACTGTTTAGAATTGAAAATACGGATACTAACCAAAGTCCTTGGATGAATGCTACAAAGAGAGTGGAAGAGAGAAATGTGTCAGAGGAACCTGTAATCTGAAGTGTGGATGGATGCCCTGGACAACAGAGGCATGGAAAGCGAACTGAGAGGGGCAACACCTCCACTGCATGCCTGGGTACTAAAGGAAGCTGCAAACAGAGGGACCAGAGGCCACCCTGGAGAGGGCAGAAAAGATAGAGGAGTACATTTCAGAAGCCAGCAGATGACCAGAAGGTCCTGTCTGATGATTTTGCAAATCAACGATCCTTTACAAGTCATTCACCAATGTTCGATACTGATGAACTATGGCAGCCCTTCAATCAATCACTGCCCGAACTGAGAGTTGACCAAGGCACCACAAGGGCACTCACATTTTGAGTCAGAAACCACAGGTGCTCCACCCTCTCCAGATTCATGTATTCTAGTACAGAGAAGATCAAAACAGAGTCAGGGCAGTGATGTCCCATTGAGACAGAGCCTTGATGCTGCACCAGGAAACTGAACATAGGATGTCATCCTGACTAGGGCATCCTGTGTGAACATCCAGAAACTTCTTGTCCCTCCCTCCCCTGGGCAGTAGGCAAGAGAGCAAAGGCATCTTCACAGATTTAAAGTGTGAACAGGCTCCATCCTGCAGCCTATGCAGGAATTCTGCTGCCAAGGTAATGCCAGTCTCTTTATACCCACTAATAATGATGAAGCCAGATGAAGAAGATTCAACAGCTGGTACCCAGTCTTTGTGTCTGTGCGGTGCATTCTCCAGAAAGGAAGGGATTATCCTGCATGGCCTTCCTCTAGTGCCAGCGTATCTTTAGGTTTAGAACTAGAAGCGCCACCTATTAAATAATCATATTCTTAATGTCAATGACTAACTATTCCTATCTATATAAACTAAATTCTAACTTGTATTTACTGGAACAGGTCTCTAAGTACTATCTGTCAGATGGCTTTCTGGGTTCGAATCCTCACATTGATTATCTAATAAACTCTTTGTCTAAATACCCAGGAGACTCTATTTTCAGTGAACAACCATAAGTTAGAAGTCTTGAAATTTTGCAGATTTAGAGCTTCCTTCCACAACCCTCACTGTTATGTGGTCCACACATTTGCAAATAGTTTCTGCAATACTGCCACTTAAGAGAAATATGTATTTCTCCTACCTATTTGGTCTTCAACCTATTTGGTCGCTGCCTCACAGCGACCCAGCCCTTGGGATTTCCTGTGTTTTGTGAGCAATAAAGTTGCCTTTTGTGCTGTTAATGGAAGTAACTTTTGGAAAACACCTGAGACATGGGCAGGCTTATTGCCATGGAAACCAAAGAGAGGGTGGGGCTTTCAGTCCCATTCCCTGATTTTCCGGGAGGGGAGAGGGGCTACAGGTAGAGTTCAACTGCCAATAATATAATCCATTCTTCGTAATGAAGACTCCACAAAAACCCAAGAAGAGACGGCCAGAGAGCTTCCAGGCTGGTAAAGATGCGGCACTTTGGGGGAGTGCAGCATGCTGGAGAGGGCACGAAAGCACCTTTCCCATACTTCACCCTATCATTTTTTCCATCTGGCAGTTCATTTGTACCCTTTAGCGTCATTGTAATGAATGAGTGCTCTCGAGTACACAGGTTTCCTGAGTTCTGTGTGCCGCCCTAGGAAATTAATGGAGACTGAAGTGGGTGTTCTGGGAACCTCTGGTTTAAAGCTAACTGGTCAGAAGCACAGATAATAATCTGAGCCTGCGAGGGGTACATGAAGTTTAAGGATGGGGTGGTGAGGACCCCTGATATTTTATTCTTTTGGCCAGACATAAAGGCTTGTCTGGGACTCCCAATGGGGTCTAAAGCGGAGCGTGGTCTTGAGATACTGTTTACACCTGTGGAACCGGACACTATTTCCAGGTGGACAGTGTCAGAATGCAGCTGAATTCCTGGGCGCCCTGCTGGTTACTGGGAATCGCTTGTTGGTGTGGGGAAGCCTCAGCACCCACACACCCGTGTTGCAACTGAGCGGCGCAGAACACCGACTAAGCACTTTCTCTTTAGTATTTAGCAGTGACTTCAAATTCAAATGCCTGATAATGTTCATCATGAATATGCATCAAGTCCATTCCGAGATAAATAATAATTACTTGGCAATTGATATGCTGATGGAGAAAAAAGTATGATGGTTGGAGAATGGATTTTTATTCAGTAGGAAACTTTGGGAAATGATGGAACAGCCCCGCTGAAGCGCTCAGGCTTTGTGTTCCTGTCAGCCATCACATCAGTGAGGGCGGGAGAGGGTCTGACCATGCGTCATTAAGTAGCAGGGATGAATTCTGTTATTGGACAAAGAGCAATGATCCCTCCTCCACTTCCTCACTCCCCCAACCCCCAATGAAGACGCCATTAGTGACACTGCTCCTCCTTGTGGTGTGTAGGCAACACCAGCCATTTTCCCAGCATCAGTGGGGACCCTTTGTCTCATGATCAGAATAATTTTTAAAAGGCTCCAATAACCAGGAACACTGCCCCTGTCACGGAAACTCAGCTGACAGGACATCCATGGTCTCTCAGATGCGGAGGTTGTGTTATCAGAAATCTCTTCCAAACCACACAGTGGGTCAGCTAGGGTCAGGCTGCTAGAAGCTTCCTCAAGGTTGCATATTAAAGAGGACAGCCCTGTCTGGGTGATTGCCCACCCAAGGTCATGAGGAGAGTGAGCAGAAGAAATGGGGGGATCTGTCCCCTGTCATCAGAAAACACAGAGGACCTCAGAGGTCAAGAAGATTTAAAATGTTGAGACACAGCTGCCTTTCCAGATCTCTCACCAACACCCCAAGCCCCAAAGGCCCTGCCTCTCATTGCCTTCATCTACCTTGACTCTATGTGATCCTCCCCACAGGACCCAGCCTTTGAGTGACAGGACTGGTGTGCCCTCCCCTCCCTCTGACTGCCCACTGTCACGTGAATTTTGGGCCAGAAGGACCCGGCACTCTGCAGAAAGCAAGCAAAGGAATCCTGGTGAAAAAGCAGTTCAGGGAGTCCACTTACCCCTTTCACAAAAAGAGGGGCCTCACAAGTCTTTGGGGGTTCAAAGACCAGCTTGCTCTGGAGATGTAAACTGATTCTTCTCATTAGGGTGCAAATAAAACACCTACGTTCCTATAAATTAAATCCCATTATAATGAATTCTCAGGCCAGAATGGTGGAAATACTGCCTGGAATAAGAGGACGGCCAAGGAGGCGAGGAAACCTGTGTGGGCAAGGTAGTTGGGATAGCATGTGGGAGTCTCTGCAAGGGAGGAGGGCACAGATTCACACTTTCAGCTCTTTTGAGAGCAGCACCACAAAGCAGTCGCCCCTGTCCTGACCCCACAGGCATCTCCCAGGGAAAGAAGGCAGGTAAAGGGGGTCGGCATCATGTGCATCTTGTTCCTGGTAAGTTTGAATCAGTTTCCAACAACATCCAGCCAAGCCAGCCAAGCCCAACTCAGAGCGGGGGTACACAGGAAACCAAAATGTTTCTTTCCACTTCTTCTGCATCCCCCACATGGCCCCTTCCTGCCGCCCTACCCCTGCTCCCCAACAAGCAATGATCCAACAGCACGAGCGCCCCCTACAGCTCCCTAGGTGTTAGACCTGCCCTGAGCCCCTTGCTAGGGAAGGCGCGTCAAGGCCGTGAGGGTGGAGCCTGCGGAGTAGGCAGGAGGCGGAGAGAACCTGGGCCACAGCCACTTGCGTCTGCTGCTGCTGCTGCTGGAGGAGCTGCTGGAGGAGCTGCATCTGGTGGTGGGCAGAGAGCGGTGTCCCGGTGCTGGGGGCCTGCGAGGACAACGAGGGCAGCAGCATCCTGGGTGAGGCTGTCAGCACTGGCTCCTGGGCATGTGGGGAGGCCTGGCAGAGAGGAGAGCAGGCAGGCGTTACCCCGGCAGCAGAGCACAGGCATGAGGGTAGAACTGTCCATTTAACTATGAGCCAGAAATGCTGCATCTCCCATGGAAATGTGGATGGGAAACCCAGCGAGGAGGTGGGGTGACTGCCTGGCTGGAGTCCCGGTCAGAACTCTGGTTTGCATACTGGGGTGACCAAGGTGATGGACAACAGCAGTGCTGCCCCATTTCAAGCCAGCACCTCCAATAAAACCACATTGTGAGCTGCTTTAAGTTCTGAACTTGGAAGGATCAACCTAACACACCAGCCCATGCCCCACTGTAGAAAGGGGACCCCTTAAGGCTCCTTCTGCCAGGGCCTGTGTGTCTTTCCAGAACTGACCACTGGAGGAAGGCGGCCGCTCTGGCCACCCAGGCCCTTCCCTCAGGGACAGCCACCAGGGAAGGCAGACTGGACACCAAAAGAGACCATGTTCCAGGTGGACTTTGCCTTTCGCTGAAAGCAGTTTTTCTCCCCAGCCCCTCCACATCCAGGGTCTCTCCAACATGCCATGACCAGCAGCTTCTCCAACCCAGCCTCTTCAAGTTCAGGGAGAAGCCTCTGTCTCTGAGCATCCTCCGCTCGTCCTGACTAGGGTGTGTTGGAGGAAGGCACCCCAAGTTCATATCCACGTGCAAGGGCAAGCTGGTGTTAAGGAAAACAGCAGGCAGATAATTTGGAACTAAAGGCCCACCAGGCTGGATGGGTTTCTGCTTCTCCTGATGCGGTCTAAGGATCTCATCTGAACAGAGGTGTATGGGTGATGGGGATAGAGGTGGGGATACAGAGAAGGTGGACATAAGTGCAAGGCCAGGCATTAGAATTTTTTCTCTGGGCTTCTGTTTGCTTTGCCTTCAGGCTGGAACCTGGTCTAACATTCTTAGTTTAAATCTGGGGCCCCTGTCCCCTCGCCACAACGGGAGGTTGAAGTGACAAGGCCTCTCAGTCTCTTCCAGTGGCTCAGTGAGCAACCTCGCAGAGCTGTCATGAGGGACACAGCTGCAGACAGAGGGGCCCAGAGCACTCCCCTCCCCGTCAAGCCCACAGGACCCCATCCCATTGAGGCATGCAGGAATGCACCTTGCACATTGTGCAGGAATGAGGTACCGCCAAGGGCAGGGCTTTTGGGGAGAAGGAGGCCAAGCACCAGGACACCCTGGAGGGCGATGTAGATCAGGAGTGAGCTCAGCAGCATCGTGACACACAGCAGCGTCCCCATCGTGCAGGCCCCTCGGGGCGGATGGGAATGTGCTGGGGGCCCTTGCTCTGAACAGGCCCTGCAGGGGGGAGGGGCGACTGGTGCAGCAGGCTGAGACACGGCTGCTCCAGGAGGAGGCACTCTGCAGGGTCCGTGCACCAGGGGACACCGCCTCCCGCCTACCTTGGAGTCTGTGTGCGGGCCTCCTTCCTTCCCAACAGCGTCCAGATCGGTCACACCACGGCTGAATTCCAGGATGTCGTTCCCTGGGAGGGGCACCTCCACCGCATCGATGTCGGTCTCCTCTGCGGTGGCTGTGGAGGCCCTTTCGGCTCCAGTGAGCTGGCGGCCTGCAGGGACAGCAGGAAAGGCAGGGAAGAGACGTTGACACCAAGAGCAACGCCCTCCTGTCCCAGCACTTCATTTCCGGGGATGCCCCTGGCCTGATCAGATTCCCACTTATCTTCTCACTCAAGTACAATCAATTTCCAATCCAATAAGGTTTCTGTTTTAGTATCTTTTAAAAGTTCAGAACTACAGACATTTCCTCAAGCCCAGAAGCGACCGCTTTGCTAGGCTGATGTGACGGGTGTACTGACAGGGTCTGGAGACTCCAGAAGAAAGGGTGACAGTCATCTCGACTTTATTCTGACTTTATCTGAGATGTGAAACCTACCTGGGAAATAGCCCTGAACTGGTTAGTCCAGAGACAGTGGGTTCCCAGCCAGGACCCCAAAGAGCTGCAAGTCAGGAAAAGTCATCACCCTTCCAGGCCCATTTTCAGACCCAAGAGTAGGGGCTGAGTTAGACGGATGCAGACACCAGGTGACCCAATCCTCTTCAGCCCTCAGAGTCTCACTGTGATTCACCCCCAGAAGTGGCAGCAAGCGGGGTGAGGCGTGCAGAAGGTGCTACGGAGCAGACCACTCCTCAGCTAGTCCATCTACCCTGACCTCGCCTTCCAGGGACTCAGGGACCATGACGCTGAGTGCACGCATGGCTGCGCACAAGGACCTGCTACTATTTCTGCTTTCTTTATTTCTTGCTCTTCTCTTTCTGGGACTCTACAGAAACACTTGGTGATTACTTGGCATTTCACAGCAAATATCTTCTTTCTCTACAATTAAGATCAGGCTCATGACTACTATCCCCAAATAAGATTTCTTAGAAGTGTCCAGAGACCAAAAATCAAGTGTACAATGGAAAAGCTTCATCTAGGTGAATTCAAAGCGAATACAAAGGGAATTCCCTGACCCTCAGGCTGACCCAGGGAGTCAGGCTTGGCGTGTCTGAGGGCCTGCCCCATGGAAGGGACAGTTCCATAGGACATGCGTCCGCTGAGTTGTCTAGGGAACTGAGCCTGGAACTGGAAAGTGAACAGTGTGTTTGGCTCTCCCTTCACGGCGCCCAGATGGGCTCTGGAGACACCAGCAAAGGTGTGATGGTATCACAAAAAGGTCATCCAGGGCCAAGGCCAGGGATGTCCCTGCCCTGCTGTGAATGAGCTGTGGGAGCCAGGGTGGGGCTGTATCCAGAAGTGACATTCTTGATGCTGCTGGGGAGGCTTAGCCTGAGAGAATGGGCTGGCAGACAACTCGCCATTGCTCAGCAGGTGGATGCGGTGGGAACCAAGGCCCTGGTTCTCCATGCCCTTGGAGAACTGATGGAGAAACAGGCAAGCTCTTGGGCAGGAGAGCATTCTGTGGTCACCGGGGGACTCCAGGTACAGCCTTGCGTGGGGAGCTCAGCCCAAGGCAGTGGGCGTGGCTGGCAGTGCTCTCCCTTCTGGTCTGAGGCCAGGGTGTTCTCATTCAACTGCTTCCCAAGGACTGGCACAGAGAAGGGGTTTGATAAATTCCAGCAAAGGAAGTGGTGCTGCGACCGGGCAGCAAAGAGGGGAGCAGGCCTTAGGTGGAGGTTGCAACCCCTGCACCCCCTGCCTGGAAACCCTAAGGAGGTCTAAGCAGCCCCACTCCAGGGTCTGGTGATGCTCCCCTCAGAAGCTGAAAGACAGAACATCGCTCAGGTTCTCGCTCTGCTTCAGGGGGACCATTCTCTTGTACAAGTTCCCAAACCGAGGCTGTGACAAGTGAGGTAGAAGCCACGGGGATGCTTTCTGAGAGACTTCCTGCCACCCCCTGGGTCTCCGATGCTCACATGCTCAGCCTCGTAGACTTATGTGGTCCTGGGTGGAGATCAGTATAGTGAAGATCTGTCAGGAGCGGGCAGGGGAAGGCCAGGCAGACAGGAAGAGCACGCCTGATGCAGGGCTAGGATTACTGCGTGCTGCTCGCACGTCAGATAAGATCTGGAGGAGGGAACCCACTGCGGATGTCCCTGGATGTCTTCAGGGCCTATTCGACAAGGCAGGAAATCTGGTATTTTCAGCCTTCCTGGCATCTTGAAACCCAAAGGATAAGAAACCAGGAAACGTGTGGGATGGGGCCGGATAGATTCCAAACTGTGAGAGAGTAAAGACCAAATGCGAGGTGGGGGAGAGTGGTTTTCTGAACTGCTTATTTAAACCATGTCTACTTGACATGTCCAGGGGCTAACGGAAGCTGTGAGACAGATGTTATTTCATTTATTCCATGCAGACTGATCCAGCAGAAATCTACCAAGAGTAAAGGGGAATAAGCAAATCTGTGCCTTCAGTGTCTCCCCAGCCTGGAGGAGGAAGCACAGAAACCACAGATGCAGCAGACGTCTGGGCCCCTCCGAGGGCCATGCAGGGCACTGGGCCCCAGAAGAGGAACATCTGTCTCACCTAGGGTTAGAGAAGCCAAGGACAGGGAAACACCTGGAGCAGGGGTGCCAGTGCTGGCAGGTGAAGTGGCCACAGAGGTGTTCTGGGCAGAGAGCGAGTTGGGGACAAGGAGGTGCAGGAATCCATGGTAGTGGAGGCCCTGTATTCTGAGGGACCTGGCAAGGGAAAGTTGGGGTTTCATCTTGGAGGATGGAATGTAGGTGAGGTGACACCAACATATTTCCGTTCTTTCGAGTTTCATCCTACAAGAGCTGTGAAGGATAAATCTAGACGAGAGAAGATGGAAGGCCATCACTACGGGGGTGGTAGCATAGAGAAGAGGGGGCAGACTCCACGATCTTCAGGGGGAGATAGACACAAAGAACAGCTGAAAGAGAGGGAAGGAAAGGGGGTTGTCAGAGAGAGAGAGGAAATTATATGTGCAGGATGAGTTTTAAATTTAAGTCTCTGAAGACAAGGACAAATCAGAAACTGTGTGTGTGGAGAGGGGAGGGAATGGGATGAGGGCAAAGAGCACAAGGGACTGAGGTGATGATGGTGCATGGGTGAAATGGTGGTGGGAACTCCATGGGGACCACAATTGATGTCAAATATATGTAAATAAAGAAAAATAGGAAAAGGGAAAAAAACCAACAACAACAACACAAGGAAAAATATTCCTTGATAGAAGCAAAATAAATAAATAAATAAATACAATGCTTCATGTAAAAAAAAAATTAAGTCTCTACTTTAGGTGATTCAGTGGACACCAGCATCCTTCAAGGAAAGCTCAGAATGACTGTGCAAGAGGTTGAGCTCCATTTTAAGCGGGGTGAAATGACAGGAGTCTGTGTAACAGCCAGGACGGGATGCTCTCAAGGTTACTGGAGATAAACATTAACTGGAGCCATAGGAAGTCAGACGGGAACCCCCATGAGAATCCCAGAAGGCCCCTCAAAGGGGCAGATGTGGGAAGTCAGAGAAAAAGGGGAGGAAAGCAGGGGAGGGTGCCCCAGAATCGCTTTGCTCCAGATTGTGGCTCCAGAGAGGCTGGTTCAACCTGCTCACCAGGTGGCCCTTTGGTGACCTCAGCTGGGAGTTCAGCAAATGCTGGTGTTTCAGGAATGGCGGTTGGCAGCAAACACAGGCGCGCTGGCCTGTTAGTGGGAGTGAATGGGGAGCGTGGGGAACACAGAAGTGACATGTAGACAACTCTTGCAAAATGCTTGGCTACAAGGAAAGCTAAGGCTAGGGAGACAAGGGAGCTCTGACTTTGTTTTATGTTTAAGATGGGAATGACTTGACCTTCTGCCATGGGGACAGGTCAGCAGAACAGGAGATTCAGGGGAGGACTCCAGAGGTTTGGGGAGAGGGAAGATGAAGGAGGATGCAGGTGTGAGGTTCATATTGGACAAAGGGGAACACTGTCCACCTAGAAGGGACCTGGGGACAGTAGAAGGCCTGCAGGATGGCCGAGGGGCCAGGCTGAGTCTGGGGACCATGGGTTTGTAATGGACCACGCCCTGTTCCCAGGGCTGCCCAGCGCCACAGGGCCAAAAAGAATAGATATTGCTGGATTTATGCAGAAATTTTACGTGTTAGTGAAACCTCCACAAAATAATTAAAAGACAACAGCAAGAGAGGCTATGAGTCCAAAAGTGCGGGAATGGCTACATTTTTTTTTGCCTTAAAAGTAGCAGCTTAAACTTAAATCGCACTTAATATGTTCCAGACACTGGTTTAAGGGTTCCACATGGATTAAGTCATTATCCTCACAAGGACCCTAAGAGGGAGGTACTGTTATTACCCCCATCTGAATGGTGAATAAATCAAGGCAGGAGCTGGCAAGGCTGCACTCCCCACCTGCTGTCTGGCTCCAGGCTTGGTACTCGAACTGGGACACCTACACCCACGGGCTTACTGCTCCTTGTGGTCCCATCTGTCCCCACCCCCCCTCCCCTTAATTTTCTTCATTGTCTGGACACTGTCTGACAAGAATTGGCTCAGCTGCCATTTGTCTGCACCCCACTCTGAATGTAAGCTCCTGGCTGGCAGGATGCTGTCCTATTGACAGAGGACCCGGAACCGAGGAGAGCCTGGCACACCGGGGACCTTGATAAACATCTGGTGAATGAAGAAAGGAACTGAAACTAAAAAGAACAGCTTGGGCAGCATCCCCCAATGGAATGGCGATGAGCCCGGCAGGGCCAGGGCTGCCTTCTGAGTGGGCAGCACCAGGTCCCGCAGCCCCAGCAGGCACACGGTAAACACTGACCCCATGGCCCTGCGTAGAGGTGGCAAGGGGTAGGCTTTTAAACAGCTGTGGTCCTCCAAAGGACTCCAAGCCTGTTGCAGTGGTGGAGGAGGGACAGCTCCTAGGGGATGGGGCTCTCCTGGGAAACCCTGCCAGGGGCAGCGAGCGGCACAAGTGGAACAGGAGCAGGCCCCACCTGGCTCTGAGTCCCAGGGACACACCAAGAGCAGACACAAAAATAAAGCTCCCTTCCAGCAGCAGGAACGGCGGGAAGAAGGAAGGGGAGGAAGGGCAGGGGCACAGCAGAGAGAGGCGTGTCCAAGGAAGGGGAACAGCCCCTCCGGAGTCTGCAAACAGCGCTCAACCCAATGAGGAAAAGCTGACAAGACGTCAAAGAGCAAAGCTCTGCGCTTGCAATTCCTCCCAGTAAACAAGCTCCACCCCCATCCTACCAACACATCACGTGGGCAGGAAAGCTAAACACTGCCTCAGAAGAAACTAAAGTGGAAGGAGATTCTGGTTTAAAAAAACACAAAACAAAGAAACAAAACAAAACCACTGACAACTGCCAAATAAGAGTTTCACTCTGAGGCTTCAGGGTTCCCAACAGAGAAAAGCCCTGCTGGGGCCAGCAAATGCTCCTTGCTGAGCCCTAAGGAAAGAAGTTGTTTCTAGCAGTTTATTGTCAGAGAGCAAGCGGAGCCATGCAACAAGTGGCCTGTCTTTTTTCTTTTTTAATCTTTAAATCAGAAAAAATTGAAATGATAGTGGTCAATTTTGTAAGTGTTGAGGATATTGTTTAAATTCCACCTACCACCATCACTAACAACCCCCAACACAACACCTGCTTTTCCTACCTTTCTGACCACCCCCCTCCCCACCCCACACCCCCATTCCCTTCTAGGACCCCACAGACCTGTTCTCTGAATCTAAACCTTTCTGCTTTGTTTAGTTCCTTTGTTTGCTTTGTTTATCCTCCACCTGAGTGAGATCACATGGGTATTTTCTGACATTGCACTAAGCAAAATCCCTTGTAGGTCTATACATAGTGCCAGTGGCAGGATTTCACCTTTTTATAGCCGAGTATTTCATTGAGTGTACCTATCACCCCTTTAACCAACCCTCTTCACTGGACACTTAGGTCATTTCCATATCTTGGCTATCTCAAAGGAAATACTTCCCATCTCAGATCTCTCATAGTCCAAATGCTCATGTCCAAGGTGGGTTTAGTTTCATGGCCACGGCCAACAGCACTATACTGCAATCAAAGGGCAGCTGATTAATCCTTCAGCTTGGACCTGTCATGAAATCCAGACTACAGAGATCCTGCTCACTCCCGTCGCTGCAGAGATGGGGTCATGAGTTTCAGACTCAGAACTGGAAAACCAGCTAATGGCCAGTCTGTATTTGCAGTGTATTATGTGCTTGGCATGGCGCTGGCTTGCAGGCATTGTCTCCCTACACCTGGAAGAAAGCTAAAGAGACAATATGAAACTGGCCGGGGAGCACCAGAACCCAAGCTCTCAGCTGTCTCTCTAGACTCCAACACTCTCTCTATCACATCACCCAGGTGCTTCCTTTCTGGGGTGGGTAACTTCATGTGTCTACTCAGCTGACCCATGTGTCCAGATACTTGGTCAAACATTCTAAGTGTTGCTGTGAAGGTATTTCTTAGATAAGGTTACTATCTACTCTTTAAATCAGTAAACTCAGCAAAGCAGATTATCCTTCCAATGAAGGAGGGCCTCATCCAATCAGTAGACAACCTTAAAAAAGCAAACAAACAAACAAACCTGATTTCCCTGGAGGAAGAGGGATTCCACCAGCAGATCACCCAGAGTAGAACTGCTGCATCTCTTCCCTGGGTTTCCGTACTACTTCTGACCCTGCATTTTTTTTTCTTTTGTGTATTAGAACTGGGGTGTAGGCCAGAGGTGTGGGAGGGTGTGAGGATTCACCAGAGACAGAGTGGGGAACAGAATAGCTGGATTTACTGAAATACACTGCTAAGGAATCAGGGGTGAGAGAGAAGAGGTCTGCTGTTTCATATGTGGGTTAGCTCCCTGGCCAGTGATTGAACTCAGGCTGTAGTGGTGATAGCACTGAAACTTAACCTCTAGGCCACCAGGGAGGTGCCCCCCACCCCCCCAACACACCTCCAACAGATTTGGGACTTGCTAACCTCCACGATCACAAGAACCAATATCTTAAAATTGTTATGTGTAAATGTAATGCTTATGAGTTTATGTGTGTGTGCATGCACACATGCATGGCGTGTACACAAGTACATGTGCATGTGTGTATACACATATGTGATGGTGTATGCACGTGTGTGTTACATGGGTGTGTAAATATGTATCTCTCTCCCTGCCTGGCACAATTTACACACCTCAACAGACCAGAGCCCTGCCACTTCCCTTACTGCAGGATGCCAGGATGACTCACAGCAAGCACATCCAGTCCATGTTTGACCTCCTTGAAGAGACACGCTTGGGGCTTTGCTTGTCATTAAACTTTGAAAAAACTACTGGGTCTGACAGGTTTTCCTAAAATGTGTCCAGATATCTGTAGCCAAAGAACATAGATTAGACTTTCCCTAGAGGAAGTGGTAAGAGGCAATGCCATGGGGCTGCAGTCCCACATCTACTACTATGAATTGAGGAAATTACCCCCATGGTCATCCAAAGGAGAGGGGCGGGCTTCCCTGGTGGCTCAGTGGGTTAAGCAACGCACTATGAAGCAAACCGCAGCCACTGCAACACGAGTTCAATCCCTGCTGCCTGCCAGGGAGGGGACCCACATGGCGCGGCAGACCTCTCCTGCTGTGCCCGCTGCTCCCCTCAGCAGTGTACTTCAGTTGATCTGCCTGTTCTGCTCCCTGCTCTCTGTGGTGAATCCTCTCACACACACACCCCCACACACCTCTGGCCTGTACCCCAGTGCTTGTATGCATAAATAAATAAATCTTTAAAAAAAAAACAAAGGAGAGGGGCACATGGCTTCTGGGTCCATGACGGCAACGCTGAGCATCTATCACAGCTGCAAGAACACGGGCAGGCTGGTCTCTGTCTGCACCCAGACTGTCATCCCTCACCATCGTTATCCTGGTTCAGACGGCCAGTCTCCTAGGTTTAATTATCCCATTTCTCCTACTCTCCGTATCCTAAGGTCATCAATCTTCATCAGTGGGGGTCAATACTCTCCACTGAAATCCCTTATCTCACGTCCATTCTGGCACAGGGCAAGCATGAACAATCTGCTGATGGTGACTGAGATAAAAGGGCATTCCCAGGACACAGGCATGGCTGGCGCCTCTAGATGCATTCTGCACAAGTGTGCATCCCCCAAGCATGCACTCGCACGTTCCAAAGACAGAGCACAATATACGTTTGGTAGACAGTGGCGCTAAGTAAACAGAGTGAAGAGCAAAGAGCCAGGTGGGAGGAGAACACATGGACGCAGAGAATAGCGTTCAGTCTCTGGAAGGGAAGAGAAATGGCAGCGGGAGCTAGCAGTCAGGTTTCTCAAATGGGATGCTGAGGGATGAGCAGGATGTCTGCCTGGGGGAGGATGGGGGCGTTGCAAGGACCCTGAGCAGAAGGAACACCAGGACAAGGCTGAAAGTTACAGAGTGCACTTAGGGGTGGGAAGGAGCTCACGGTGTGAGGGGAGGAAGAGACTGAAAGGGTGAGGTCCTCTCTGATGTCCAAAATGAGGTTGTCCACAGCATCACAGGAAATCACATCAGCCCATGCCACATAGCTGGCCCCTGCTGGGCTGGAGGATGCAGAGTAGCTCCCGCTGGGGGAGAGAAGTAAAGCACCCCACCCCTCGCCCAGGCCCTCAGAGTAGACTGCAGGAAACACTGTCACTCTTCCTGGCAGCTTTCTTCTCCAGGCCAAACCATTGCTATCCTCACCTCCTGGGGCAAGCAGCTGAGCAGCAGGCTCTAATTAGGTGTCTGGAGCCTCGAGCAAGCTCCTCAGCGGAGTTCTGTGATAATCGCAAGGTCTATAAACACTCAGCCTCTGGGCACTCTCCCTTCCACTCCAGGATAAGTGGTTTCACCGAGATCATGCCCTTTACTTTTCAGCTAGAGCTTTTAGTATCTGTGTACACTGGCAGCCAGTGGTGCTGTGAGTTTGAAAGCTTTTGAGAGGTAGCTACGACCTCCACGTTGCCAGGAGAGTTCATGACAAAGGGCACCAGTCCTCTCCAACGAGCAGTTCTCAGGGCAAATCCTCCATCCAATTCAGAAGTGAGTGCCAGGCTGCTTGCTATGCCCTGAGCGCCAGAGCCAGCGACAGGTTTGCAAAGCAGAGAGCAAATCTTCCCACATCAGGCACCCACTCCTTTCCCCAGAGTGACCCAATAATCAGTGTCTCATCCTGGAGATACACTGTGCATGAGCACACGTGTGTGTTTGCACATGTGTGTCCACCTAAATCACACAATGCATTTACACATACATATCTGTAATAGATAACTGGGAGCAAGCTTCATTCACAGATTTATACTTAGATTTTAAAACAACAAAGAACCTTAGAGATGGCTTTTTATTAGTTCACAGAGTCAGCTCATTCTTTTTGAAGAATTGTACAGTCAGTATTCCATTATTTATACCACAGTTCATTTTAAAACCGTATCTTGCTGTTTCCAATTTTTTTGCTTTAACAACACATTTTTGCTTATGTAACTACATCTGCACCATTTCACACATGTATGGGTTGACCCTTATATATATCTTGGAGAGGAATTAGAGAGTAATTTGGGGGTCAAAAGGCACATCAGTTTTCAAATTTAAAGACTTCTCCATTGTTTTCATGGGATATTGCCTTTATCACACCCTATATTAATATGTGTATCTGGTCTCTTTCTGAGCTTTCGCTTCTGGTTCATTCAGGCACTTATTCATGCATCAGCCTTGAAATATGTTTTAATATCATCACTCATCCTTTTCAGAAACTTTGTAGTTTTGATTTTTAATCTGCCCATATTTACTTTGTAATAGTAGCAGCTAACTTACATTGGGTGTTTACTCTGTGTGCAAGACAGGGCAGCACTCAGAAAGTCTACCCTCTCCCAGCCATCACATAAACCTACAAGGTAGAGGCTGCTGTTCCTTGTACTTTCTAGCAGAGGAAACCAAAACACATATAGGTGATAGAACTTGCCCCAAATAACCCAGCCAGAGGCTCCATGGGCAACTGGGAGACTAGATACCACATCTCCATTCGACCACTCGGCAATATGAGCTCTATTTTGCAGGATGGGATTTATTTGTTTTCTAACTTCTTGAGTTGGATGCTAAGTTAATTAGATTTTCATAATTGGTCATTTATTCATTAAACCTTTGGATTTTTGCCTGAGATCTGCTTTGGCTAAAGTCCATAAATTTTGAACACTATAGATTAACAAGATGCTCCTTTGATTGTTAGACATTTGTGTTGTTATAAAATGTATAGATTACATAGGGGAGAATGAACATATTTATGATGCTACTGTTTCCCAGACAAGAACTTTCCATTTAAGATTTTCTTTATATAAAATACCCTTATTAATATTATTCATAGGTATTTATCTCTTTAAATTGATATTTTAGTGGATTTCTTCTACTGTGGCTACATGGTTGATACTGAAATAGACAACCATGGTAATCTATATGTAATATTAAGCTCCCCACCTTAACTGGATTCTCTTATTACTTGTAATAGCTTTTGGCTTATTTTCATATAAAAATTAATATAAAGACTATTAACTTTTATCTACTATTTTGACAAAAGACACCTTTGTCATGTTTCTGACTTTTAAGAGGCCTTGAAAATTGGAGATGTTAGAATCATACCCATGATGAGGGTTTAAGGAACCATACAATTTAGAAACAGAAAAACATTTAGGCAATTGTAAATTTGTATTGCTTCAAGTTTAGTTTTATGATGGTGCTTTTGTACTAAAACTGACTTCAGGATCAGACTTAATAGCATAAGGACCTCTGACTTTAAAATGTATTTACTGATACAGAATTTAGATGCTTCCTTGACAGTTTCAACCTCTTTAATTTTTTATTATAAACATCACACATGTTCCTTAAAGAAAATTTAGAATCTAGAGAGAAACAGAAGAACACAACACTGTTTAAGTGAAATGATGGCCTGGTGGGGTGACCCCCCCCAGTCCTCTCAGCATCGCCCGCCTGCCCACACCCGCAGCGGCCACCTACCTGGGTCCCCCGAGCTGCTGCTGTGCCGCTCACTGTCCCCATCCTCCTGGCCGTCTGCATTCTGCTGCGTGTGCTGCAGGCTCAGCTTGTGGCAGACCTCAAAGGCCTGACCCACCGTGCGGACGATTCGCATCGCTTGGCTCTGGGGAGGAGGAAAGAAGAGGACGAGTGAAGGACAGGGAGAACCCCTACAAGGGCTGCGGCGGGGGGGTTAGGGGGGCAGGGGCAGGAGAGGCTGGCTCAAGGGGCACAAGGCCAGATGGCCATGATGCCGGTGATAGAAAGAGACAGAAGAACCTAAGTTCACCAGATAAGCAGGGGCATTTTCCTTTGCGATAATACTCCAGAAAACAGAAACTGTCACCATAGTTCTGAAGCAATCGGCCAACTGAAAGGACGGAGCATCCCAGTTTCTCCTCCCGAGTTTAACAAAATTAGTGGATTTGCTTCAGATCCTTTGCTAACCATCATCAAATATTCCATCGGTTTGTCATGTCTGAGCAACTCAGCATCCTCCTTCCCTGGAGCTTCAGCCCCAAAGGCTGGGCTGTGAAACCATGGGCTGAACAAGAGAACCAACGGGAGGCCCAGGTCCACATCTCCTGGAACACCAGCAGCAGCTGACTTAATGTAGTCTCTCCAAGGCTTGCTCTAAAGACTCCCAAGACTCCCGTGGGTCTGTGTTTTGGCTACTTCCTTTCCTTTGTTTTGCTATTTAACGTCTTCCTTTAATAGCCCAAGAATAGAGCCTGACCCTTGTTCTCAGTATGCAGCTATGTAAGTCTGAGCAGGGGGAGGGTGGGGGGGGCCGCCTTCCAAAGTGGATAACTGACCTTGATTTGATGAGCAGTCGGGTTTCACTTCTTCAAAGATGAGGAATGAATTAAATGTGAACTCCACAGAGTTTAAGAGTTTGGTTTGAGAAGAAAATGCAGCATACTTTTACCCTAGAGGTGACCAGAGACTGCAGTTTTGTTTAGCTGGGGCTGAGTCTACGACTGAGCACATTTTGGTGATCTAACTTGAGGTCCTCTGTGACCACCCAGGGACACCATACAGTCCTCCAATCACATTCAAAATCCCCAAAGTGACATCAGCCTCCAGCAGTGCCTCTCACCAGCACAGGACAGACGGCTGGTAGCACGTTACCAATCTGATGTCATTACAAAGGCAAAGACTCTGGCGTTTTGCTAAAACCTGCATGGCCTTGCTGAGGGTAAATGCATGATCTGTGTTTTTCATGATACTAAAATTAATTCATAGCTCCCCATTACTGACTTTATGAATCCCAAGGGGCCTGGGAACCCCTGTATGAAACTACTGCTCTAGTCCACTTTCTGTTACAGAGAACTCCTCAAATTGCTACCCTTGATTTTTATCTCAGACTTGGTGTCTCTTCTCTCTGCTTTCTTTATATTTCAGGCTATAGCATCAGTGTCAAGATCAAAAGACACCTTGGCCAGCTGTCAACCACTTGCCCATTTCAGATTTCAGGCTACTCCATTCCCCCCTCAGAGTCTTGAACTCCAACCACTTCCTGGATATCCCTGCTACAGCTCAAACCTCTCTGCACCCATGAGGCTAACTCTGGGATGTCCTTGACTGACCTCTCACTTGGAGCATCCTGACATCTCTGTGTGATGGGAACCTTCCATGAAGCAGGACAACTTCTGTGGGGTCCCCCTTGACCCGGGGGGGCCAGAGCCGCCTTGGCCTTCTGTGTCCAGCCTTCACCTCCTCCTCTTCCAACCATAGCTCAGGCGCTTTCTCACACTCAAAGGGTGTAGCTTCTAAGAGAAGACTGTTCTACCTGCCCAGAAAGTAGGCACCAGTCCAGAGAAAGAAGCCCCCATTGTTCCATTCCCAAGTACACAAAGAGATGTGACTTCAAATGCACAATCCCGAACCAACAGGATTGCCCCCACGTTTTTTACCTCTCCTTTGGCAATCAAACTGTGCTCTGGTTAAGCTGAGCCAGGAAGCTCAACTCTCAGGTCAAAAAGGAGAAGACTCAGTGAAATAAGCCAGTAAGAAAAGGAAAAACATCAGATGGTTTCACTTAAGGAGGAATGTAGAGGAAACAAATAAGGGACTAAGGAAAAAAATTAATTACAATAAATTAAAAATCAAAATCAATAGACAACTATAAATCTGAGACATTCCCCAGAGGAGGAGGAGGAGGAAGGAACAAAATGGGTGGGAAGAGCACAAGGGACTGTGGTGATGGTGCACGGGTGAATTGGTGATGGGACTTTCATGGGGTCAAGAAATATACACTGTACAAAAATGAAAAATAACAAAGTATATAAAATTTTTTTAAAAAAAGAGAAGATGGTTTCACCAAAATGTTATCCTCCTGGGCCTCTTCAGATGGCTCGCTGCTTATTCTCTTGGGTGGATGAAGCACGGGTTGCCTACCGCTGATCTTTTCTAGCAACACTCACTCTGCTCTCTTCTGCTGGGCCAGTACAATGTGCATTATACAGCCTTTTTCCACTCCCTTCCTGACTTTTGCCCTCCTCGTCATGTTTCAAAAGGCAGAAATGGAACTTATTTTGTGTGCTAGAAATAAGTTTATATGCAGAGATTAAGTATTTAATTTCATTACTATCTTACTGTACTTTAACTGGATATATCATATGGAATAAATGTCTGCAAAGACTGAGTTGTTCTTTTCCCAAATGCATCATTTCCAAGAGTACAGACCCAGTTTCCCTCTTTAAAATACACAGTCATACAGAAAATTCCAAATGCATGACAGTGTCTTGGTGCTATAAAATCTCAAGTTCTGCAGGGGCAGATGTGTAAAGAATTCCACCATATGTGGTAGTTACAGAAACTTCCCTTAACCAGCTTTCTATGACAAAATTAAAAAGTTGAAAGGTGCTCAAGTAAGTATCCCTTAATCCATGGGATGAGACAGGCACTGGGCCATGTTTGTAAACTTTTGTGTGGAAGGAAGCACTAGATTTCAGTAAGAGGATACAGTTGCTGAGAAATGGTATGGAGACCTCATGTTCCTCAGGTACCCCAAGCTGACTCAGAACTCTAGGGACTGGGCATCTGAAGAGGCTACACTCCAGCTCAAACCAGGATGGACATGCCGAACACACCCACCAGCCTCAACCAACTATCTAAAAGCACCGGACGGCTAAGGCATAGGGCTGGTTGTAATGCTTAATATTTAACACTTTCTGTATTTCACTTTTGCATTGTAGAACATTTTCCAGAATAAGCAATTGACCCTTATCTCTAGAGGCCCCTAAAAAAGGTAGAAAATGCAGACTCAGGGTCACGGAGCTACCTTCCCCATGTTGGAAAGAATGTGCCACCTCCTCAGCCTCCCTCTGCCTTCCTACCTTCCCCTGATGACAGCTGTCCTGCACAATCTTTACCTGCAACTGAAAAAGGGAATCGGGGAGCACGAGAGCCTCTCTTCTGACACCCAAATGGGTAAATGCACAGGAGTTGGAGCATATGAAGTGCTCCAAATGTTTTATTCCTCCTGCAGGGCAGGGCTCACTGCATCAAAAGGCACTGAAGGCAGGGAAAAAGTCATAGTTCAGGAAAGACTGGGCTTATTTTGCCAGTAGTAGAAACAAAGTTATTAATATGCATATACCAGCCGCAGGGTTAAATCACCACCTCTCCTCCCCATGGCAACAGAAGAAAACTCCTGGGCCAAATGAATTTTGGTCTGAACAATTATTGACTGTGAGTTTACATCTTCAGTGCTAAGTGGTTTCATTTCTTTTACCCTTCCCTCATGGTTAGTGTGCAGGTTGTACTTCCACTCCCAGTGAAAGAACTCAGCTGCACATTTTATGGTGTGTGCTGTGCACTTGGATATATAATATACTGCACTGCTATCTGCTCTACAGAATGAGTATCTGCACATAAAAGAAATGTTGCTCTGAGTAGTTATTAGGGTAGATTCAGACAACTCCTCTGACTCAACTCATAAACAACTACTGAACTCAGGTGCTCCTCGACCTTCAAGGCATTCATCCCTCCTCTACCAGTGAAATGTCTACTTCCAGAAAATCCTATGTGAAGGACCTCGCTGGGTGGGGGAGGGGATTACAAAGTGACTCAAAGGTGGCAGAGGGGCCACAGCCATACCACTGAAAGGGGCTAACCCGCCCACCAAGTGCCCCCCGCGCTGGCTGTGCTGGTCCCTGCCTGCCAGCCACACCCCATTTGGTGACCCAGCCTCAGGGTGCTAAGCAAGAAAACACCCCAGAATGCAGGAATTACATGTGTGGGATGAAATAATTTATAAGCCAAACCCAGAGAGAGAAGTGACAAAGAGCAGCTTTACAAAGCAGACACAGGTCCCACAGGTCCCAGGGAAGCAGCTGCTCGCACCTCACGACCGCAAACAGGTCCTGGAAATGAATGTGCAGCATTCAAGATCGGAAGGTGGCCAGGCATAAGCTGAGCAAAGGATGGAATGTTGGGAAGGCAGCCGTTTCCAGCTCCAGGATTGGCCACTCTCTGGAATGTACTAGATTCTTTTCTTTCTTTCTTTCCTTCTTTCTTTCTTTCTTTTTTTTTTTTATAAGAGCTTCATTATACTGCATTATTTCTGTACAAATCCAGCTTAGTTTTACATAAGCCCCTGAAAGTACTTGGCCACATGGATCAAATCTTCCTGCCCAAAGTCAGTTTCTATTAGCAACTGCAAGGCATTTGTGGGCTTTTGGTTGTCAAGATTAGGCTGGATAGGTTTGCTTTGATGTTTTCAACACTGGAAAGGAATATCTAACCTCAATGGAGCTCTCGGCTTGAGGGTGGAGGGCACTAAAGCTCAAGGGAATGCCAATTACAGGCAATTTTATGAAAACAGAGTTGGAAAGGAAGTTCCCCTCCCACCCCCCTCAAATCAGGCTATCTCTGCATCCAGCAAAGTCATCAAGTCAAGAAGCAATGCACAGCTATTCGCTTTAGTTTGCCTAATGTGGGTACCACTTTCTACCTAGTAGGTGTCAATACTTGACGAAAGCAGCAACAATCATGACATTACACAGTGTTCTCAGTGACTGCGCTACTCCAAGGCTGAGAAGGCCTGCAGTGGTGACTTCAGAAGAAGTACCCCAAAAGGCTGATTCCTACACTCTACCAGTCCACAGGAAAATTAGAGTTCACTGTGATTTTATTTACTAGTCTCATTGTAAGTGGTGCTGGCTGGTCCTTAAACCCTCTTTAGAATGCTATATACATGTAAAGAAGAAAATTAACAGTTTCATCGGCAGCTGATTTCATAAGTAACCCTGGACATGATCCCAAATTTCACTGAGAAAAAAGTGGATGTACTTCATAGCTATGGAGATGATTAAAGGTGACATCAAGAAGTAAGCAAAGTAAAGTGTGTAGGTCCCAAACGCCAGTTATATGAAGATGGGAATGGTGACAGCAAGCAGGGAGGGTAGTAGGGTACACCTCTAGAAGTACGGTTTGTTAATCAGTCAGCAATCTTCTCTAATCTGTTCCCTCTACACTTCCAGCTCTGTCTCCTGAGTACTTGAGATCTGTCAACCAAATACTGAGAATTCCAGAGAACTTATGTCCAATAAGTCATACCCAGGACAGTTCACAAGGTCATTATTCTCTTATCTAACACAACAATAAAGTGCCTTTATCTTGACCTTCACCTCCACAGTATCTCAACAAAAACAGAACTGGAGGTCATGTTTCTTTAATGTGCTTTTTTGAACCTTAGTAAAAGACTTAAGCTCACATTTATCATTCGGTAATGACAAAGAGAAAATATGTATATTTGGACTGCCACACAGAGGAAGATCAAGGCACTAAGAAGGTTCAGAAATGGCAGAGGGTTAGGCTTCTTCCAACAGGGTACTGAGTGGCTTTGACACTATGATCGATCCAAGCATTGCCTTAGACATGAGACTACTGCTTGCGATGGGGGAAAGCTTCGTTTCTAAGTGCAGATGAGTTTCAACACTGTCAGGAGACGGTGGATCGTAAAATTTCCAATTGGCTGCTGGGGCTTTCCTGCTCCTCTCCCGGTCCAGGGACCATAGTGCACAGAGGACCACAGGGAAGACTGAATCGTAAGATCAGTGCCTAAGTAACCAGTTAGGTGACCCTGTGCAGATGAACTCTTCCAGATACTGATTCCATCACTATAACCAGAGCGGTTTGGATGAGGTGAGTTCTGAGACCTATGATTTCTCTGACTCCTCAACCCCGTGCTACCTAACATTTAAGATACAAAACCTAGACTTTCTAAATTAAGGACCTACAATTTAAATTTAGTCCCTACCTCTCCCTTAGGTCTTAAGCTTAATCAGGCAAATGACTTATTCTTCATCATTCAAAAGCCATAGCAGGCTCTAAAAGGACAGTCAAACTTCTCAGCAGTGGCCCCTAATCTGATGGTGACAGCATTACAGGAGGAAATGATTTCTCCAACCCAAACCAATTGAGCTGTGATTACAGGCAAGATGATTTCAAGGAGCTGCCTGTGAAGATAATGGGGAGATTCCTGTGGCTCCTGTTAATCACCAACTCTTCACGCCCTGATTCGCTATTAAGTACAGTCACAGTTAATCAGGGCAGACAGCCACATCCTCCTGGGCCTGGAGAAAATGACAGGGGGGTGACATCCACTCCACCAGAGAGGTCAAGAGACCATGCAAGAGCCTTGCACGAGGCAGAAGGACTTGCAAATGAATTCTAGCACTTTCCCAAGAAGAAGAAACAGGGGTACTGATGCTGTTGAGAAGCAGTTGGCACTGGATGTCCCTGTTGGATTAAAAGACCACCTTCCTCTTTGTGCTCCCTCTAAATAGTGCTGGGTCTCCTACCTTCTTCCCCTCAGCCAACCCAATGACACAGAATCTACTTTGATTGACAATCCTGTGAAGACTTCCACCTTATCTGCTGGCTGCAGAAACTCAAACCCAGAGAGCCTCACAAGTCTTCCATGAGTTGCCTGTAATGGGTTAGTGGCACAGAGCTCTGGACTAGGAAGCAGGAGGCCAAGTTCGAATCTCAACAATGGCATTGTTGACTGTGTAACCAAGGGCAATTTACTTCCCTCGTCCTTCCTTTCTCCAACTATAAAATGGAGTCAATGCTGACCACACGAGGATCAACGAAAGTCAAAGTGCTACGGGCTCTTCAGAATTCAGAGCTTTTTACACTCAAGAAAGGAGTACAGTGGCACCTAGTTAAAAACAGGTCTTGGAGAACAGGCTGTTCTTTAGTTTCGTAACTTCCCGATGAAGACAGCTCAACAGAGAAGCTAAGAGTGCGAGCTCCTGAATCAGTTTCGATCCCGGTCTGCCTCTATAATTTAATGTGATGTATGTCCCTTCAGTCTCTTTCCCCATCGATAGCACAATCACAGCAGCACCTACCTCGCAGGGATGCTGGAGGGTAACAGTGGAATCTAAAGGGAGGGCCCAAGTTCCCTAATCCACCTATGAAAGAGAAGCTAAAAAGGACTTGGAGAGAAAAGCCTTGGAGGAGGCATAGGGAGCAGAGAGACATGTGAAGAAGCAGCCACGCTTGCTTCTCGGCACTGGATTTGTATCAGGAACTTGGAGGACATGGAGACATCTGGAAGAGACGTGGGTGAGAGACCCGTGGGGAGGCTGACCACGCAGCCTTTATCTAGACTTGTACTTTGCTTTTGCTTCTTTCCTTCCAGGCTTGCCCGGCCCCTTCTGCCTCTTTCCTATGATTCCCTGTCAGAGGTGCCTTAGACTTGTGGCAAGTGTTCAGGTCTCAGAAAATGCTCTTGTTTGGCTGGGCATTTACCTATGAGGGGATGAGTAACTTTGGGTATTTTATTGGAAACTATTATCCTTTCTTCTCGCTACTGCATACTAATTCTACTAAAATTCTTTTCTACTGAATGTCTTACCCACTAAGAGTTTGTTTTGTCTTTATGAGATGGACAGAAGAATCTCTGGCAGGCAGAGCCTGCAAGATCTGGGGGCGCTAGGGTGCCCCTGAGTCTGCCTGCTAACAGAGCAATGAAATGAGATAATTCACAGAAAGAGTCCGGAACAGTTGCAGGCACACAGCAAATAACCAAACGAGATTAGATATTACTATCTGACTTAATACAAGGTTAACACTCATAATCTGGAGCAGTAGAAGAACAGCAGGTACTAGGCTATCTTCCTGCAGTATTTCGCTACAAGCTTTGATGAAAACCTAACTGAAAAAATACAGCTTGAGATAAAATCCCCAAGATGGAAAGCACACTGACCTCTCGTGTGGGACTAAAGAGGATGCATAGGCATGGAGAACAGCTCTGCAGGCAGCTGGGTACAGGGAGCCTCCCCAGGAAAGTTGAGAAATTGATCTGTTTTCAACCAATGGAAGAGGCAGTCCTGTGTCCCCAGAGTAAACGACACCCACATTAGGAGCCCGTCCTTCCAGGAAAGGGGCATGGGCACACACAGGGGCGCAAGGATGTGAACAGCAGTGACCAGAGCCCTGGCAGCAGGGAGCTCACACAAGGTGTTCTACGTTATGACTGACTCAAGGGCTCTGGAAAAAGAACAAGCCAGGTCTGCAGGCTCCAGTCAACAGCACTCCCCATTGCCCTCCAAAAACCAAACCATCCTTGCAAGACACAGCTCCTCGGGGCAGACAGTCCCTTCCCCTCAGATCTTAAGGAATTCCCATGACTTGCCAATAAAAACTCCTTCCCCAGCTATTATCTCCCCAAACCAGAAGCACGTTACAAAAAGCACACTGCCGTCTTTGGAGGCTAACCAAGGAGGCATACAAAACCTCGCAGGCAGGCTCCTACCCCTCCCCAAGCCGGCTTCCTTTGCTAAACAATTAGTTCACTTCTCTTTTCCTGGCTTGCAAACCAGCCTGCAAGTAGAGTTCAGCAGTGAGGGGGCTCCCAGCCCAGGCTGCCTGGAGACAGTTCCCACTGCGGCGCCGAGGGCCAGCAAAGGGCCTGAGAACCAGCTCTCCCAGGAGCTGTATTCTCTGCAGGTGAGGGCAAAAGGGCTTTAGAAAGCAGAGGAACTGGAGACCAGACTTAGGTCTGGGAGCCAAGAGACATGGAGGCGACCAGAGGAATGTCCCTTCCCATTGGGTGATAGGAACAACATTTTGTGCCTCCTTTCAGAGCCAAGTTCCAGGTGGATATTGTCCTAAGACTCAGCTGTGCTGACCCCACTGTGCACTGCTGCTCACAACTAGGTGACAAAGCAAACAGAATGACTCCTGGTAGCTGGGTTTCCTGCTCAAAATTCTTCTGCATGTCTCTCTGATGTCAGCCGGTGCCTAGACATGGGACATCATTTAATCTCCCTGATCCTCGATTTACTCATTTGCCAAACTGGAGGTGAAAAATACTTGCCTTCACACAGATGCAAAAATGACAACCTAGGATTAAGTACCAAAGCAGCTGGCTGATAAAAACATGCTTTCTGTAACCCATCAGCACCAAGGCTCGTGTGGTCCATTCACCGGACAAACTGAAGTCAGGTGCGCAGTGGGTCACACTCAGAGAGGATGAACGGAAAGGGCAGTCCTTAGTCCCATCTGCCGAACAACGTCAGGGATGGCCCACTTCTTTACTCTCGGGCACTCTCCTTCCTTCCTCTTCTCCCTGGTCCCCAAACACCTCAAAGCAACACGAGAGCCTTCCACTCCTCCAAACTCTGCATTTCATCCATGGCTCCATGGCTCTCCTCTCCCTCCCCTATCTACAGTGCTTTAATATACAGCTCAACTTAATCCCACTTAAAATTTCTTTTCTCGACTGTACAATTATCTAGAGGCAGGGTCCAGTAGCTTGTTCCTTTTTCCCTTCGTCCAGTTCTAACTCTTCCTATTTAATTCTATGATTTGCATTTAAAACCTGGAAAGAAGGTGGGTATGCGCACTGGTCTCTTTAGAGGAAGATGCTAAGTCAGTAAAGCATGATTTTCTTTGTGGAGCCAGGGTGGGGTCAGGACATAGGTTCTGGTCTATCTTGACCCTGTTATATAGTATTCTGATTATCCCCCCTTGACAAGGTCTCTATACGTCTATTTTAAAGGTGCCTCTGGCATGAGATGTGTAAGTTGTTTCCTAGCATCAAAGAAGGAAGATGCTAGGTGTTTGGAAGTAATCATAAAGGAAAGTCAGGCTTAGAGGTCTGTGTGTACAAAGGTAGCCTTAAACAACATTAGAGGCACAAACATAATGTTTCCAAAATCCATTCTGCAAGAAAAATAGTTCCGAGAATATTTACATATGTTACATGGGAAAAAATCTGGTCCCATGGCCATCTCAGTTTGAGAAATGCTGGGGTTTCTGGAACTTCTAGATTTCCCAGAAAATTTAAATAGGAAGATTCTGGATGATAAATGTTTTACAGGACATGTTTTAGAAAATGTCAACTTCTACTCTCCTTGTTTTCTAGACCAGAAAGCTAAGACCAGGAGGACAGTGTCCCACGTAACATCACTCAGGATTCCAGTGGAGAGATGGAGCTGGACCCAGGTTTTCAAAATCACAGTTTCGGTGTCAGCTCCCTGGAGGAGAGGCAGGGAGGGCGCATGCTATACAGAACTGCAAAAGTCACATTTACTTAAGCATCAGGTCACCAGTGAAAGTAACCACCCTGGACAACCGACATCATATGCCAAGTGGAAGCCAGGTTCCATGACTTGCACAGATTAATGTGCAGAATGATTAAGTTAGTAAAGGGCAACGTTTCTTTCCGACCCCACGTCCAGGTGAGCCTCAGTGCTGACCTGTCTCCCGCTCCCATTCCAGGGGGCTCATCCGGTAGCCACAATCTCTCCAGATGCCCAATGGAACAAAGCACAAAGTTCAGGTGAAACGCAGAGAATTTCACTATACAAGCATGAGACAGTTCCCCCAGGTCATGCATACAAGTCGCCATTGCCAAATCTTGGCTCTCCAGCTGCAGGGAGGGGATGGGTGTTGGGTGCGCTCCGTGTTCATCTGAGGAGAACAAAACAACTGATGGCGGCTCCTTTACCTTTTTCTTGGATTTAAAGACGTTACACCTGAAGATATTGCTGGCACCATCTCGAGCAATATAGCTGAAGATCTTCAAGTCTTGGGAATCATGAGAGACGTAGAAGATCCTAAAGAAGAGCAACAGAAAAATGCACTGAATGGCACTGCACTCAAATCTCCAACAAGGACACCTGTGTAAGGACACGGTTCAGTAAGGTCAGGTTTTTAGAGAAAGTCTTCTTCCCACTGAAGCCACAATGCAAACCTGTCAACATCCAAAACAGACTAAACATCAACACTCCAGTGAGTGACCTGCAGAGAGTGAGCGTGGGTGGGACACAGATCCCACACCATGCCTAGGCAGCATAGCTAGCCTGGTGATGCGTGTAACAGGGAACGGTGAGCCCATCCTTATCAGAGCAATGAACCTGCTTCCGAGCCAGAGAAGTATGATAGAGCTTCCTGATCCAAGTTCACTCCTCTCTCCCAGCCAGCAGGTCGGGAAGCCAGCGATGCTGACCATACTGGGAGGAGCCACTGCTCGTTAGTAGGTTCCTTGGGGACATGACACTCCCCTTTCCATCCTGCTCCATAAGGCTCACGACTTCCATGTGTTCATTCTGCCCGTGGCCAATCCCATCCAGAGCACGCTGTGGGCCAGGCACTGTCCCAGCCCCCAGGAGAACAGTGGCACAGGACAAAGCGCCCTTCCTTCCCGCGGTTCACATAAAGGGTGTCAAAGAAGAACAGAAAGGGAGTGCTGTGAAGGAAAAGGAGGCAAAGAAGAGGGACAGAGTGTGATGGCGTGGTCAGCAGGAGGGCCTCATAGATGGACAGAGACCTGCGTGATGTGTGGGAGGCGGGCACACAAGAGCCCAACAAAGCACTTCAAGAGGAAGGAACACCAAGTTTCAAAACCCCGAGAGGCTGGAAAGGGGGTCTTGGTGTCCATGGAATGGCCAGAACAAGCGAGTGTGTCTGGATAAGAAAACTAACACAAACTATACCCAGGAGGCCTTTAGGTAGGTGCTTGTGCTCGTTGAGCTGAATGGCCAGTGGGGGGCTTCAGGGGTCTGAGCAAGAACCGGCTGATCCTTGAAGCTCAAGGATTGCTCTAGCTGCTGGGGGCAGAGGGAAAGGCTGGGAAAGGGCAGAAGAGAGCATCATGCTAGTAGCTGACTAATAGGTGGGACTAAGACAGGGAACCCTCAAAACCACATGTATGAGTGCTGGCCTAGGGGGCAGGGGAGGGGCATCAGAGGACCCAGTTTGAGGAGCCAGGAGAGCACAGCTCTTAAAATACACCCTGGGGCCACCTCTTTCACTCAACAGCACCATTACTTTTTTCTGACAAGGTTTCTTCCAGGTCTGACCTGCTTTAGTGGGAGTCAGTGCTGCGTAGCACAACGAGCAGGGACTTAGTTGTATCTACAACCCAGCCACTCACTACTGCAAGGCAGGTCCTCAGTTTTATTAATCTGTAAAATGGGCCTATTAATCTCAACACTGTGTAAGGTTATTATGAAGATGAAATAAGTAGTATTGTTTTACTTCTGACAGACATAGCCTCTAGGGGATCTAGTTACTGAGATTTTCACCCCAACAAGTCTAAAGTTAGGGGGTACATTCAAAAGAAAAGCAGGTTCACAGAAGACAGCACTCCTGGGAAGAAACCCAAGTTCACCTTGGAGACCAGAGTTCATTTGTTGAATTTTGTTGAAGTCATTTCAGTACATTTTACCAGTCAACTAAGTCTAAATGACAGCAAAAAAGGGATTGTTCTGTTTGTTGAATGTGCTTCCAACAAAGTGCACCTAGAGCTACTGACCCCAAACTCATCTCCACATCAGAGGATGTACTCGGCATCTCTGCCCCAGCATCAGGCCTGCCTGGCCGATCCTTCCAGGCTTGGCTCCCGAACACCTCTTGAGCTTCTCAAACTCATCCAAACTCATCTTCCTGTAATTTTCCCTGCAAAAGAGGCCTTTCTCCTGCTTCAAGTCCCATCCGGGTGAGGGTTAACACGCCCACTGAGGCCAGATACCTGTGGACACCCTCCACTCCTCCTGCCCTTGTTCCCCAGTGCAGGTGGCAGCCTCCTCCTGGGGGTCCCAGGTGTTCTGCTGGCTCCCAGGTGGCTGTGCCGCCTTAGTTAACGAGGCCGTGACATTCCCTGGACTGTCACAACCCCTCTAGCCTGTTGCTCTGCTTCCTCGCACACTCACTGCAGCCCATTCCTGACATTGCAAGCAAAGTAGTATTCTTAAACACAGATGTTTTCTCCCATTATTTCCCTCTTAGAACCATGCAAAGGCATCCCACACCCTCAGGATAAAGTCCAAACTTGTCAGCGTGGAGTTTTCACTTCTCTGTTTGCCTCTCTCTCCAGAGTCCTGACCTACTTAGCCTTCCAGAGCGAATCACTCAACCTTCCTGCCTAGGCCACTGCTGAGACACCCAGGGCATCCTTAGACGCACGGTTCAGACCCCTGCCAGGCCTCACACTCCAACCAGACATGCACACCCCCTTGGGCTCGCTGACCTGCAGCATGCCTCCCACTGTGAGGCTTATACTGGAGCTCCCCAAAGGAGCAGGGACCACAGCTGGTGTCCTGCTGGCTGCAGGGTGACTGGCATGCAGGCAGCTCTTACTGTGTGCGTGGGGGGGAGGGGAGAGGGTGTGTCCTCACTGTCATTAACAATAAGCACCCAGGATGTGGTCTGCCTGGTTATCCATCCTCCCCGCAGGAAGTCAGGTCCAGTAATTCACATACATTACATATACAACTCCGAGTTTTGAGGTTTTTATCTGTCCTGATGCATTACCCTAAGATCTGAGAACCAGATTTAAAACTGACAGAACAGACAAGCACACAACAAGCTGGCAAACCAACAAGACCTGGAGAAGTGGGAGGCGCCGGGGAGGGTACCATGCTACCACTGCCTGACCTTGATGGACAAAACACCTCTCCAGTCAAAGTGGTGAAAACCTGGGCAGGGACACAGCACTCTCTGGAGACTGCTTGGCTATGTCTTGTTCAAAAATTTAACGTATTCTTACTGAAGGTAAATAACCTCTAGCTAACCCAAAAGTCACCTAGCTAGAGCACAGAAGTTTCCACCAACACAATCCAAAAGCTGAAAACTTTTCCATGTGACCTTATTCATCAACAAATTAATAATACAACAAAGTAAGACCTTAGGCCCAAACTCTTAGGTTTAGAAATGTAATCCAAGAATCCTTATTTCTCCATACCTTGGCTTTCTTGAGAACTGTGATTGTGCCCTGGGGGTGGGGAGAGGAGAAAGAATAACATCAGCACTCAAGGCTAAGGAAAGCTTCTAGTCTAGTGTGTGGGTGACTCTGCTTCCAAAAGTATCTCAACTTTCTTTACTTTCAGTGTAATTATCAAGAGCGAGATAGTTCACGTAATGTTAACAGTGACTACTAGGGTTTTGCTTCCCCTACAAATATCTTACAATTTCCTGCTTTTATTTCAAAATATGCACAGAATTAAAATTTTCACTTACCAATGGAATTGTTAGTCTTTTAAAGCCAGAGCAATAAACTTTTCTGCAGATCGTTACATCTATCACCTTATTATAAGTGACCGAAATAAAAATACTTTCTTGGGGAAAATGGATTTGGGGCTTACGTCATGTTAGAATTCAGGCTGACAGAATAATAAAAGAACCACTAGACCAACCACCAAAACCATCCTTTCTGGACCATCAATCTCTAGGCAAACTTGTTTCTCTAAGGAGCACAGGAAGAAAAACAAACAAACAAAAGAAAATGGAGATTTGTGTGGTCATCCAGCCTGGACCCAGTCCCGCATGCTGGTGAGTCAGGATTCGTCCACGATGGGAATTTCACTCCCTGAGAGAGTGCCCTATCTCTTGCACTGATTACAACACGTCAGCGAGAAGGCCATGGAGGAAAACGCTGAAACACTGGCCCCAGTGGACCGCAGACAATCTCGGGCCCCGGCTCTGCTATCATATCCTAGTTAGTGTCTCCCCTGTGAACCTGGTGGCCCAGTGCTGTCACTACTGCTGGTGGCGCTTAAGGAATGACCGTGTGGCGGGAGGAGCCCAGAGAGTGTCTCCTAAAGGGGACAGCTTGGGGCTAGCTTTTGGGGGCTTACACAACAAGGCTGATCCTTCCTCCAAAAGGCACGTATTTGAATATTTGGAGACCACTACCCAGTTTCTACTTATTACTTTCAAATTTAAAGTCACATACCCCCTCTTCCTTCAATAGGGCTCATCTTTCAGACCCAGGTTTGTCTGGGTTGGTTCTGTCTGCAGGTTTGTTCTGCACAAGGCCCATGGGCCAGTGGGGGAATCATCTGGGTTCGAATCTCAGCTTTACCTCTTCCTAGCTGCTGGTCATAGGCCAGCTACTCACTGCCTATGGCCCTTTCATTCCTCATCTAAAATGGAAGCGTCACACTATTGTTTTAAGCATTAAGACACATGCAGAGAGAAGGGTGGGAAGCTGCTGCTCGGTAAGTAAGTCTGTGCTCCTTGTTACTGTCGCTGCACATACCCTGCCTTGCCAATGGCCCGTCCAGCACAGCTCACATCCGGGGTATATCCGGAGCGATACTTTCTCTGCTCAGAACTTGCTGTGTTTTTTTCTTTAATCACAGTATTCACTGCTGATTCACTTTGGCCAACACCAAGTTCAGAGCCAATTTGCATGTCTACTCCCAAGGCAGATTTTTTTTTTAGTGTAGGTAACATTAGTTTTCAACGCTATGTGTATAAAGGCAGATTTCCTAAGCTGATCCTGAAGTTGATTCCTCAGGCTGCCTCCTGCTGATCACTTTTCCAAGCCCTCCAGGCCAGCTGCTTAATGATCTCTGTCAGAAGTCTGCCAGGGGCAAAGACAAGGTCACTACTAGTCTGTGGTGCTCTGACCTAGACGTCCCCACTTTCCAAAGAGTGGGGAGCTTTATTCATATAGTCTTCCCGTATGTCATCCATTCCCTTTGGTTTTGAAAAATGACCCATCGCAAATTTGCAGTCACATTCTTTTGGACCCGAGTGACCAAGGTTTAGACACACCTAAAGGGGTGGGGACCAACTGCCTTCTTCCTTGTGGTTTAAAATTTTCATCTATTTTTAAAAATCGCCTATGTGCTAGTACTTCTGGTTTGAACATCAGACATTCCCCCACTTGAGAAAAAAGACGTACGAGGTTTACCAAAGGGACTTGAGATCCTCTGCATCACATGCTACACTCGCTCTTACCTCTCTCACCTCAGCCTTTTCCATGAGCCAACACACTCAGTCTCAACAACAGTTGTTCCTTTGCACTTATACTTGATTTTAAATTCTGCCTGAAATGTACTGTGTACTTTTCAAAGACCATTTTACAAAAATCTGAGTAGCCACATGATTTTCCTTACGGTCTCGCCTTTTGGGGTCCAACTGCAATCATTCACATTGTACGTCTGTCCTCAATTCCTCATCTGTCCTTCCTTCTTTCTCAGTTTCTGGTCATAAGCACACACCTTCCTCTAGCATCACTGTTCTCTCACCTAATGAGTTTTAACGGATGAGGCCGTATCCCCCACGTACTGACATTCTGTCTCCATGGGGACCATCTGTCGATTCTGGAACCTACTGGTCACAGAGAATGTGAATGATCTGAAATCACTTGCAAGGCGTTTTGCATCCTGGAAGGTCCTGGAAGGTAGGGGTACTTCTAGCACCCAAAACCACAATGGAAGGAATAAAGCACAATTGAAAAGATAAGCTACACAACCTACTTTATTACACAAAACCAGAGTACCTCTGCTCTTCTCCCACATTTTGTCATTTACATTCGCTGCATAGTCTTCAAAGTTAAATGGCAGCACAGGAAAGAGGTTCTTGAGCTGGATGGGGCTGTATCAATGATGCAGTAAATCAAGCACTGAGTACGACTTGATGTATGTTCATAACTCACTTCATACTTAAATTTGCAGACCCACTTTGACACAGATCTAAATATAAATATTTCTGCCAATTACTGGGTATCTATATAATTCAGCTAGATGGTCATTCTGAATCATTCTTATTTGGAGTAGTCACAACATTCAGTTAACTATGGTTAACTGTCTAAATTAGATAAAAATATCTGCTTTAAAATTGCATAAAAGTTTAACATTGAAGGGTCAGGCTGGAGACATTTCTTTAAAAATGAAAGAAAAAAATGAAAGAAAAGATAAACTACCACCAAGCAACTTGCAGATGGTGGAGATAAAACCTAGAGGGGTCTTCTTTTTTTATTTATTTTCTTACACTTGTTAATTTTTGTATAACAGCTGAGTTCTCCCCTCAGGGGTAGTCCCTGTAGTTCTCCCCTCACCACAGCACCCGTGATCTACCACAGTCCCTTCTGCTCTATCCTCCCTGCTCTGATCCGTCTCCCTCCCCCTTCCCCTGCTGTATGCTCAGGTCTGTGGTCAGTTCAAAACCTCTGGGGAAGGAAGAAGCATGATGTGGAAAGAGCAGGTGAGAGAAATCTGGACCAAGCTCTGCTGGAGATGAGCTGAGGGCGCACCAGATGTGAGGACATCGACCTGGGAACCCCAGCAGAACTCCTCCCCTGGGGGCAAGGATCCCCAACCTGCCTATGCCACTTAGGTGCTTCTCCAAAAGAATGCCCTATCATCAGAGGACCTAAGGGGAAATGAGAAGAGGGCATGGTTTGGAGAGAAGTCCCTGGTGCACTGCTCGCAGCACCACACCTGAATGCAGGGGAAGGAGCCCTCCTCCCCCCAGCCCTCGCCTAAACACAGGGGACCTTCTCTTCCCACCCAGCCCTGTAGCATTCACACGGCTCCATACACCGTGCCTGTTCATCACTCTTTTCCCAAGCCTCTTATTTCCCATCTAATCTTCAGATAAAACTGTCCTTCATCTCGACTGTTTCTCCCTCTTATTACTGCTTTGGTCTGATTGTCTTTTCCTCCCTCTGTATTTATAGTACTTTATCATGTCATCTGTCCTTTTAAGCTACTTTGATTTCCATTCTCTTCATCCTCACTTAGCCATTCCTGACTAGGGGCCTGCCTCCCTCAGACTTCACTCTCGTAGGGCTGCTCTCTGGCAGAAAGGGCTGAAACAGTGCCCCGTCCCTCACAGGACCTCCTGACTCACAGACGCCTGAGGTGTTCAAGGTCACCTTGACCTTGGTGTCCAAGGACAGATGATACAAGATCTACTTATCACAGAATGGGGCCATTTTTCACAGATCTGCCTCACGAAAGCAGCAGGATCTGGAAAGAATCTGGGACCGTGATACTTGGAGAGACCTCGCGAGGCAATCAAGTCCGACTCAAAGGGGAGGCAGAGAAATGAAAATATCGAAGCTGATTCCCACAGTTTCTTGGAGGAATAAAATCATACATGTCTAAATGATTATTACAACAATCCCCTGTGTGCCTAGAGTAAGAAATAAACCACCAATGGAGTTGGAAAATTGAGTGAGAGTCAGACAAATACACATTTCTCTTTTGAACAACTAGTTAAGGCCCCCTCACAGCCTTGCTCAGCAGTTAATTTATGTTTTAATTTCATAGTTGTTAAGAAATTCATTCTTATGTCCCACTAAAATCTCCCCTGCTTTCCTTGAATCAACCACAGACTATCACAAAACACTTTCTAAATGCCAAGCACTGTGATAAGTTAATTTCCTCTTGTTCAGCCCTTGACAGGCAGGCCAAAAGCAGGCTGGCGTCCCTCACAAAACCGCCACGGAAGTCTTTTCATGTTCCTCAGGGCTGTGACTTCTCCCCCACACCAGTCCTGTCTCCCAAATAACTGTCACCTGCTGTCAGCTTCAGAGACCAAATCGGTTGACTGGCTGCCAATTCTTTCTCTTCTCTTCTGTATTATCTGGGCTCACACACTTGGTATGTGCATGCTTTTTGGGGGATCAGCCCATCTTCATACTTTGGAGGGTCCTCAGGCTTCCTGCAGACTCTTGCCCTGAAATAACTTTTGTACCAGAGTCAGAGGACACAGCACACAGAGTTGGGGTGCCCCTCGATGTGCGCCAGCAAGCCACTCTTCCCTACTTTCCTGGAGAGCAACTTAACCTCTTACTCTCAAAACAGGACCTACTTCTCGTCTTCATGTGGTAGGCGGGCAGAGGGCTTAGGCAAAAATCTTTCCAAAGCACAATCCCTCTCCATTCTCCACTCCCCAGCAGAACCAAGACACTGCCATCTTGGGGGACAACAGCGCCAATCTGATCTCTGCTTTAATCCTCACATGGCCTCCTGCCTTCCATTTCCTCCAATTTGTTTGTCTCCAAATTGCCCTCATCTATGATTCAATCATTAGATATAGGCTCACCCTAATCCACTAGGAAGGAAGCAAGGACTCCCCACCCCACCAGCTGAGGTGGTGTCTGTGGGCCCCCAAAAGGGTGGGTTGGGCTATTTGCACTATGTCCTTTCCTTCTGCAAAGTCTTGTTCTAGTTAGGGGCCTGTGCAGAGTCAGAGAGAGGGTATCTTCCTGAGGGACTCATTTAACCCACCACAGTCTGAGCCAGAATTTGAACCCCAGCAAGCTTCAAGTTCTTGCCCTCTATACACCTGCTTAGTTGATTAATCACTGTCAAATATTGTCACTGTTCGAATATTAGACTTATTCTGTTTCTATCTTATACATACCCAAGTAGAAGTTGGTGGCGTGGTACATTCTTGCCATTTTCTTATTCTAGTTACTTTTTCCAACCCCCTTGAATCTTTAGGGAGTCTCCGTGGCCATCAGAGTCATGAAGGGAAGGCTTTCAGGGGCCACTTGTGAGGGGAGCTGGCTTTCCTTGCTATCCCCAACTGCCTCTCAACCCAAGTTTCTCCAAATATACCGCCCCCAGGAATATGGCATCAAAAGCACATCTCGGTCTTTTCAAAAGCAGTCCTTCAAGACAGCAGAGCTTTCAGAGGTTCACTGCCCACACACTCTGCTCAGCTGTACTCACAGCCTTCGGGCCACTGCTTGGCACATGAGGAACCCGTGTCCCACGTGCTGTGATGGCAATGAGAGGAAAGCCCCCTCCCAGGGCCCACCGGCACCTGGCTGGGCTGGCTGGCACATCAGCACTCTTCTTTCCCTGGTGGCTCCCTCCGGGTGATGCCTGAGGCTACATTAGTGACCTTCAGACCCATGGCACAGCTGGAGGCAGCCCCTCCCAGGATCTGAGCGTGAGTGGGCAGCGAAGTGCAGGTGCCACTCCAGGGGCAACAGCCCTAGTTCTCACACACGTCCCAGGCAACCACCAGACCATTCTGACTGGCCCTCCCAACCACAATCTAGTATCTTCTCTTTCTGCTTAAACTATAAGGAGCCAAACATCTTCACTTCCTGGGCACTAACAGATAGTAGAACAAAGTGAAACAAAAAGAAAGAAAGAAATGATTTATAGCTGTTTCAATTTCCCATCACATGATGATTGTTTTTACTTTGCAAATCTAAGGGAAGAGGGCTGGGAGGCACGCGGTAGTCAGGTTAACATATAAAGGAGGACCAGGAGGAAACCCCAGAGCAAGTGCAGGGAGAAGAGTCCTAGAAGAGGCAAAGGCCCACAGCAGCAGGTGCTTCGGAGAGTCGGAACGGAGGCACACGGACAGGAAGCCGGGGACTCAGCCAAGACCTAGGACGCAGCACGCAGGTTCAGCTGTCACAGCCTGGGAAGGAGTGAATGTGGGGTCACAGCTAATGAAATTACTATTCCCAAAGCTCAAGCAAGATGGGATGATGCAGCTTCAAGGAGTTCCTACTTTTTAAGCTGACAAAACCTGGACCTATTACAGACTGTAAAAAGATGAAACAAAGGAGAAAGAGCCTCAAGATGCTGGGGTGGGGGTGGTATGTTCAGGGGAGACCACTGAAGAGTGGGCCAACGTGGAGCTGCCTCCAAGGCAGAGGCATAACCGCGAACCTGCAGCACAGGTAGGTGCCTGCCCAGCTGGTCACCGTCAGTGTCGGTGGCTTCTTGGAAATAGTTCTCTCTCCCTGGCAGAAGTCAAGGCTGTTTGGATGTGCAGTTAGGAGTGGGGCTGTTTTAGACAAGAGATCGGGAGGATTTTTAGTAAAATGTGCTGATGAAGTAAGGCTGCTTTAATTGCATCTGCCTTTACCTGGCCCATTCTTACTTCCCTTGTCCAAGGGCAAGGACAACTAGGTGGCAGGGATCAAAAGGAAAGCATCCCATCCAGTATTTTTATTCTTCTGACTTATTTCACTGAGCATAATCCCTTCTAGCTCTATCCATATTGCTGCAAACGGGATGGATTTATCTTTTTTGATTGCTGAACAGACTTCCATTGTGGATCTTGGTGAATGTAATTTTATGGGAATTATATCTGAGGCAGGAGAAATCAAACACTGTACAAAAGTGAACAATATAAAAAATATATAAAAATTAAAAAACAAAAAGGAAAGGAAAGCATACTGGAAACCTTTGTTGCCATCTCCTTAAAGGGGCACTGTAAACCCACCCTGTCCTGGGAGAAGCTTCCATAAAACCAAGGGACGTGGAGGGCAGAAGCCACCAGGGGCACCCCTGGCTCTCTTGGGACCTGCCTTCTTGAGCACTTGCAGCTTTTCATAGCTTGTCAAATTACTTGTCACCAGTCAAGGCATCTGACAGCTATAATTGCTTCCTTAGGGAGTTGTTTCCTTTCCATCACTGAACAAAGGCAATAGGGTTTAGGTATCTGGATTTGGCTCTCTTAATAAAACATTATAAAGTTCTTACATACACATGCACACAAAGCTATACACACACGTACGTATATATCCATATGCGCACACACACACAGGTCTTCCTTAACTTATGGGGGTCACCTCCCCACAAACCCACGCGAGTTGCAAACAGTGTAAGCTGAAATACTGCCTGGAGTGGGGGCTCGCTGCCACTGCCGTGCGTCATGAGTAACTGCCAGGTGCTCCAGACACCGGCTGCTTTGCACCGCCTTAAACTGAAAAATCCTAACTCAGACCATTATAAGTCAGAGACTGTTGGTTTTATTTCTAAAGGTGTTTGTCTGGGCGCAGGGACAGGCAGTGAGACCCTGGTCCACTGTCGGGAAGGCTGCGCCAGCTCTGCGAGGAGACACATGGAGGCACCTTCAGCAGTCTGTGACCATCAGCCAGTGGCTAACTAAGCGCTAGAGGAGACAGCGAGTGAAACCAGCCATCCTCTCCATCACACCACCTCCAAGAGCAACTCACCACCGCTGTCCAACCACCCCCACCGGGGGTGCCCTTCTGAGACTCTCTTGCATTTTCCCTTCCACTTTTTATTGGGGCCATGACTAACAAGATGGACACATTTACCATTTGTCTTAGTTTTGTTTCTCCCATCTGCCCTCCTATTATCAGTTAAAAACTGCAACACACTAGACAAATGATAAAGTCAAACCAAGGTAATCCACAGAAAAGACCCTCAGCCCTTCAAGGGAAGACAAGGGGGGGGGCATCTTTCCAAAGGTAGACGTGGACAGCGGTTAATCCCATGGTGTGAAGAGACGCAGGGCTCCCTCTCTGAGTAGAGCTGAACTGGGTCTCTTTGCTTCTCATTTCAGTGTTCCTAGATGCAGCATCGCTGCCTTTTAAAGTCGCTGTGTACTAATTATTATCCATTAGAACATTCCAACATTCCAGTGTTCTAATGTTGACATTTTTGTCTCCTTCCCCAAATACGTAGGGCACGCACTGAGGGCTCAACAAATGTTTGCAGGTTGGTGAGTTACTCCACTCAATCCTGCATGAAAGTTTATAAATGAGTCTACCCGGATGCTGGGAATACTGCAAAGATTCAAGAAGAAATTATTTGAATGAACAAATATGAGCTGAACACGATGATGTGCAAGACACTCCTCTCTTTGACACATAAAGATGTAGCTCCCACTACAACAGAAAAAATATGAGATAAATAACTACAATATAAACATGAACTTAAGGACTAGCTAGCTGTGGAGTCATAGGAGAAAGAGAAGCTAGAGTCTCGTTGTGCGGGAAGAATTCCTGGTTGATGTTTAAAATAAACCTTGAAAAATGAATGAGTTTGACAGGCAGAAATGTTGAGCCAAACACAGCAGCTCCTCCATCCATCACGCTGGTCGTGACTGCTGCCAGTGGTGGGGAACGGCTGCAACCCCACAGCTGCACTCAGGGTCTCCTTGTAGAGGGTGTGAGCACCTGGGACAGTCCAGCTTTCCCATCACACACTTATCTGATGTGTTCAGAGAACCCTCTGGACCTCCCCCTGTCCTCACCTCTGCAGCTCAGGCCTATGCTCCCGGAAAGGAGGCCCAGGCACATAACTGGCTAGTTATCACCACCTTCCTCCCAACTGTGCAAAGATGCAGGAAGGAGCCCACGAGGACCACCATTGGCCATGGAGGACCATCTTGTGACCCAGCCTCTAGGCTGACGTGTCGTGTGGGGTACCAAAGTGCCTTGCTACCTGCTAATATAACAGCTTGTCAGATGGGGGCCACAGCTCCAGATTGAGAGTGACCTTTCTTTATATGCCTTTGGGATTAAGGCTGGTGATACAATAGCCCTTCCCCTGGCCCATTACCTGGCCTTTACATACTGGTATTAAACACAGACTTTAGGTCAACTTCCCTCATGGCCATGTGAGTCCAGGGGCACCAAGGGCACCATAAACGCTCCTCCTACACATGTGCCTTTACATGACCTGAAACTCACCAATACAAGCCTGGTATGTTCTGAATAAGATAAAGCCTCTCATAAGATGCAAATGTCTCTTGGACTGAAAAAGCAAAATCCATTAATCACGTAAACACTGAACCATTAAGAAGTTAGATTGGTTTGTTTCCTTCTCCTCTGTAGTAGGAGAGCCAATAATAAAACCCCCCAGCTTGAGATGCAAAATATACAAAGAGGCTGACCATGCTTTGGGGCACAGGGGTATCTCACCTTGGAACTGATTAACCTTGGTACTCTAGGGTCTATGAATTGTCCTAATAATCAAAATTTGGCAAGCATGTGAGAATGATTGATCCGGGGAGAGAACCCAGTTTTCACCACATTCTCAAAGGTATTTGTGTGTCAGAAAAGGCCAAGATCATCAATGAGCACCGAGGCTAGTGTTTAGTGGGAGGCAAGAGATGAGTCGGGAAAGGAGCAGCGCCTTATTTTGCATACACCTTCCTATTGGGGGTCGGCAATGCTTTGCACACACTCCAAGTGGACCCCTTTCATGTATTCAAGGAAGAGAAGGTGAAGCCCAGAGTAACAGAACGTGAAGCAGGTACTCACTGTAGCAGAACAGGGACCAAGCCTGGTTTCCTGTCCCCCTGGTTTCTCCTTCACAGGCTACGTCCTCCCAAGTAGAGTGGTTAATTACGTAAAGTTTTGTAAAATTGGCCTGATTCAATTTTCCACCATTATTAGTGTAAAGATGCCCTTGAAGGCCTGACACAGAGATGCTTTGACGGTTCCGGTGGCTGTTTTCGGCAATGCTTGTCTATTTATTCTCTAGCTGGCTCCCTGCCTCATTTGAATTGTGCTTCCAGATACCAAGAAGGGCAGAGGACAAAGCCACCGAGAGGACAGGTAGGCACAACTGCTGTTGTGCAATGAAGACTTGAGTGTAGCAAACAAGTGGATCAAGCCTGCCCCAGCTTTATCACACGGGATACCAAGGAATCTTCCAGGCACTAGGGAAGCCCTAGGACACAGAACAAATACAGTCCCTGTCTCCCTGGAGCTCAGGCTTAGCTTCACCACAACAAAAATTTCCATTCTGCAGCCTGACTAAATTTAATAACCAAGTGGGGTCCAGCAGAGGCAAAATGCCCTCAGACTTAAGGGCTTTCTCTCCTCCCCACAGCTCCCAAGTAAGATGATCCTCCCTCATTTACTCTCTCCATCCAGACTTCACTAGTATGAATGACCCAAGCTTCACACAGCTCACAGAAGGAGGAGCTCTCAGACTCCCAAGCGCCCTAATGCCCTTCACCCTTCCCTTAGCCTCGGGGTGCTGGGCAGGGTCTGCCTTGTTTGTCTTCCCACACGTCTCCCCAGTTCAGAGTATGATATTCCAGGCCACACCTGTTTCTCTAAAACGCTATTTTTACTTTGGAACACTCCACGCCACGCCCTCACGGGAAATCTAAGTACAAATGTGGAAAGAAGTCCTTGACAGATCTCAGAGAGAAACACAGCTAATTATAAAGTTATACAGAGACTAGTATTGGATTTGGGAGGAAATAAGGCATCTGAGTGTCTACATATTTGCATCTAGAGTGGTATTAGAAAAGGCATCACAAGGCGAGCATTTGACTTCAACGTCTTCACTGTTGTATTTTTAGTAATAAGGTATTATTTGATCATTTTAAAATTCATGCATCAATTCTTATTTCCCTGAAAACTTACCTGAAAATCACTGTAACAAAGAGAAGCCACAGGGAGGTCCCCCGAGATGGGCTCAGTTTGTATTCTGGCACTTGCTACAGAATGGCAGACACAATGGCATGTGAGTGGAAGAGATAAGAGCAGGGGAAGGAGCACAGGAAGGAAAGGCACTGGGAGGTGACAAGCAGCGGGACAGAACAGGCCTCTGTCTTGCACGAGAGATGGGCAGCTGGTCTCAGTTGCAGGGACAAATGTTTACTGTGACTTCCTAAGTGTGTGGCCTTCACCAAGCCTGCAGAGGCTCATAGACTAAAGTGCAGAACTTTCCTTGCTTTTAAGGAAACGCAAGAATGGGGACAAAGGAAACATATGACCGTGGAGGGCTGGGAGCAAATGAGAGAAGGGAAGGCAGAAAAATTGAAATAAGACAGATAATGGGTGGTTTCAATTATTTGTGGACTATAAGTCACCAAAAAAAAAAAAAAAGAAAACCCAAAAAACATACCACACTGACAAATACAGCAAAACAGATCTTGGACTTGTGAAAAAATTGACAGGCTACTGGAGGGACAAAAAGGGAGGTGGGAAGGAGTGGAGGAGGAAAGTGGACAGAGCACTAGATGGTTTGGTGAGTGATGAGTGGAACATGGGCATATATAGAGGAATGAAGATGTAACCCCCAAATTATGGTAATAAATAATAATAAAATATAAGGAAACCTAAAGAGAGAGTGAGAGAGACAGAGACAGAGGCAGACAGACACTCTGGAGAAGGAGAAGGAATTGCAGAGGAACACTGAAAATGCCGGTGTTCGGAGATATGGAGAACACGAGGGAACAGTTTTGTGAAGTGATGGAAGCAGACTCAGAGAAATTGGAGAAATTGCAGGCACTGGCAAGGACACACCCAGGGCTCTGGTTGACATGCCTTGAATGGCCTTGAAGGGCTAAGGGAGGTTAGTTCAGAAGAGGAGAGAGCCAGACATTTTGGTAGAGAGATGCGGAGCCCAAGAAAGTGAGGATAGAAGTTCTGAGGAAAGACAGATAATGGGTCACAGTGCTGAAGAGAGAGGTGAAGACGTCCAAACAGTAGAGATGAAGGTGACAGAGTGATGGTGGCAACATGACCAGGATGTGTTAAAGGAGGGGGAAAGCTGGGGAGCCCCACAGAAGATGAGGCCCCCTGAGGATATTGAGGGTGTACAGGTGGCACTGGCAGGTAGAGAGATGAGGGTGTGGGACTTCAAAAGGGCTAGTCCTTCAGTGAGGAGAATTTCTACCAGGGCTGATAAGGGCTGGAAGAGCTGCCCGGGGAGCCAGCTGAAGCCAGCCAAGCAGGAATGCATCTCATTCTCCTTTTAAGTTCACAAGCCTGTCTCTGTGTGAAACTGGGTAATTTCTACGCATGCATATGCGTGAGAAGGCACTGACTATGAAAGATTTCTGACGGAAATAAAAACATCGACTCTGCATGAAACAGTGGTCACAACTAGGGTGACGGACACATGCTTCAGATAGGCTGGTCTGGAAATGACAAGGGGAGAAGTTAAGGGACATCCATAGGCGGGCTACCCCCAGACATATGGGGGATCAGTTTTATCCATTTAGCAGAGGCCCCTCAAGAACCTCACATAGGAGGTCAGATAGCTAATCTTACAAAATAACAAGGAAGGGTCAGTCACCTCCCTTGTAAACCACAGAGAACAAATGAGAAATGCATTTTCAAAGCTAAGAAGTGGCTTAGATGCTAGCTCTGCTCACCTTTCCCTGGTCTTTCAGGACTCTGGACCCTGGTCCCTTCCCATAATGCAGTGACAGTGTAATGAAGGGGACCCATACCAGGGTTTGCAGCCCAGTAGAAACAGGGCTCTGTCGATAACCTCGCCTCTCTAGAGTAGCCTGGTGATCACCTTGACACCGCCCTCCCAAAAAGACCCTGAGAGTTCACACCTCCCATGCAGAGTGACCCTGACTCCCTCTGAGGGCCATCAGTTGTGTTTCACCTGCACCCAGCCCCTGGGGGCCCAATGAATCTCATTTCCAGCAGCTGCAGCACACCTCCCATCGTGGGGCCAGAACCCCAGCACAGGGGAGGGATCCCCTCCAAGTTGTCCTTCCTTTGTACTGTGCTTCAGCCCTCAACCACTCTTTACCTCTTAAAGGTACCATTTTGCTACTGCTTAGGAGTTTTGTGCTCCTGTTTAACCCTGTGTGAGTTCTGATTCCAACTGCACTCAGATTCATATACCACCTTTTCCTCCACACTCTGCACCAAGAACTACACACGCCTGCTGCCTCCCTGGGAGCTCTGGATGATCCATCTCGGACTTGCTCCAACTCAAAGTGTGGCCCAACTGGGAGGGCCAGCTTGGAATGTACATTCTCTAATTCTGAGTCATCTCACCAACTGCTTGGACATTAATTAATATCATTATTGGGGACTGGCTCAAAATCCTAAGGGTTTAGTCATTTATACTCAAAATTGGAGAATGACTTCCAGTCTGACTCCTGGAGACATCAAGTCACGTTGTTCTGGTGAAATAAGGAAAAAAAAGATTTTTATTTGCCTGTCAGTCTGATCCCTAATATCAAAGAACCCAACTGTCCCAGGACCTGACTTAGTCAAATGCCTTATTCGACCATTGCCCAGTAGGCCAGGTACAAGATACCAAAGCAGGGAACCGAATCCCAAAGCGTGGTGCCAGTGACACCACTGCATCAATGCTATTTGTTTTTACTTTAAAAACCAGTAAGGGTGAAATAAGCATAGTAACTCAGGAAGTGAAGTATGGAATAAGCAAAAAATAAAAACCAAGTTTTCACTCTGGAGGCCTAGCCCTGTTATTTTCAATAGCCTTATCAGTGACTTGAGTGAAACTATTTTATTAAAGTTGTACTTCATGGAAAAGCAGGGGGGAAAGTTAACCTGTCAGTAGAACCTAGGCAGGTTCTGCACTGGTTTGACTCAGTTAAGCCAGAACGCTATGTCTCGGCATCCTCATCCCTGCAGAGCCGCAGTTTAAGAGTGTAAGGTGCTCTGAAGAGAAATCTGGGAGCGCTGGAGAGGGAGCGCGAACAGCAGCAACTCTGCTCTGAAGGGCCTCGCAGGTCAGGGGCCCGAAGGAATGACATCAAGGGACGAGCAAGTTGCCACTTGTCCTCACTCTTCTGCGCCCCATGGCCGGCTCTCCCTCATGACGGTCAGCCCTGATGAGTGCAGCCCTGGCCACCATCACTGCCAACTGCCAGGCAGCAGCCAGGAGGCATCTAGACTTTCCACTACCCGCTCTGGCACAGGGACCCACCAAGATTCCTGCAAACTCCAGCTGATCACCCACACCAGGGTTCACTTGTGTCTTTTCTCTGATCTTTTCCGGACCTTTCACTTCCCAGCTTCCACCAGAATTGTTTCGGTTTAAACTCGGAAACAAATCCCTTATGCCCTAGCACTCAGGGTCCCTGCTTCCCCGATTGAGCCCTGGTTAACAAGAATTCAAACACTCCTAAAATGGACTCACATGAAATGTATCTAATATGACAGTGATAAATGCCAACTCCTGTATTTAGGCTAAAAAATAAAACCAACAAAACTACAGAAATAAAGAATTAGCAAAAACTCTGGATTGAAAAGAATTACAATGAGCGTCATACTAATTCTGGTGGATGACTCCACCAGGACCTACGACCTATCACAGTTTGTTTAACAAGCGAGCAAATAACCAAATAGTGTGATCTAATTGTTCTAAAAAGAAATGGACAAGAGGCTAGTCCATTTGCATCCTTCAAACCCAGTTCAGATGCATGCACTCTGTTTCTTTAAGACTTTTCTCAACACTCAAGTTGAACTCAAATTCCCTGAGAACCACTTATGTTCATTTGCTGATATTAACACAGTCATTTACCCATGCACTCATCCACATTTATGAAATGCCTCACATAGGCCAGGCACGGGCTTGAATTCAGCCATAAAAAAGCGAGTTGGGCCTAGCTCTGTCCCCAAGCACTGCTTAGTCGTGTGGCAAAAGATCAACTTTTTTTTTTTTTTTAGCGAAACTGTAACACAAAATAACGATTATTTTAACAAGTATTAAAGAATAGGACAGGAACAGGGAGGAAGAATTCATTTTGTTGGGCCTGTCTTGTGTCCAGGTGGTTTTTTTCAGGACTCTATTCCTTTACTAGATTCAAACTAGCTGAGAACAAGGGTCCACACCTTCCTTGTTTTATCAATCAACAAAACCCCCCAGTATAGCACCGAGCATGCACAGTTCATAGTTGCATAGTTGCTTAAGTGAATGGAAACTCCACTCACAGACATCTACTCTTTGGCAGACAGGGCGGCCACGCAGACATTTCCATCGAATTCCATCCCTTATCCAATGTATCAACTAAGACAAATAATTTGAGAGGAGACAAAAATCAAAGCTTAAATGTAGGTTTCCCAAATCCTGAACGAATAGCCATGACTCATTCTCCCATTGAAAAAAACAGGAAGGAGGTAGGGGAGGGTGGGGAGGGCTAGGTCAGCAAAGAGCCAGGACAAAGAATGACACCAATGAACCACGGCCCTGCCATGGCTTCTGGAAGGGCTCTAGCTGCTGTACTGCCACGGGAATTCCTGGACCAGGCATACACAGGTGGTGGTCCTCTCAATTCTAGAAAACTCCTATCTGTCTTGTTGTGAAAGCAGTTTGTGGTGATATTTGTGACTTTCTGATTTCCTAAAAGGTCACAAATCCCTTGTTTCTGCTTGGTTTCAGAGGGTGGATCAGACACTGAAGTGTGAGCATAGGGTGATGGGAAACTCCAGTGGTTTCATTTTGATCACCACATATGCAACTGTGAAATTTCAGTTGAGACAAAATGAACAAATTGAAAGTCTCAAATTACAAGAAAGACTTGGATTAAAGACCAGAAACAAAACCTTCCTGATTCCTTCAGTGCAACCGAGCATAAAAAGAATTCTCCTCTCAATCTTCAAGATCAGGTAGGTTTGCTTCTGGTCCCTACATTCTACAGAAATGCAAGCCCTAGAAGGGAAAGCTCTAGAGGAAAGGCATTTAAATGCGTCTGGACCCTTCAGCCCAGCAGTAGCTCTGGGACACGGTGACCCTCCCCAGAGGGGACCTGCTCTTACCTGTAGATAGGGTCTTGCATCACCAGCATCTTGCTCTCATCCCACGTCCACTCTTTTTTCTGCAATAAAAGAAGCTGTAAATGAATAAGTTAGGCTTGTCCTTCGCTACAGAACCTGGGCACACATTGAGCTACTAATGCTTATGCAAACACATGCATTTGCTTGAGCTGACTTTTTCTTTCTGAGGGGCCTTGAGCTGATTGCTCCAAAAGGACAAGTGGAAATGTCAAGTGTCTGGTCCTATCAGTTTCCTTCAAGCACTTTAGGACAGGGTGCAGAGAGGAGGCAGGAGTTGGGGTGGCCTCAGGGGACCACAGACAGACTCCAAATCAGGATTGCATGAGAAACTGCCAGGAAAATAAAAGAATAGGAGAAGCAGGAGAAACAAAAGGTGGGTAGGAGCAGAGACACAGTGAACGATGCTGTCCAATGCAAATGAAATATAGATGTCCCCTCCCTCCAAGGGAAGAGCAGCAGCTCCATGCACCACACAGCCTGCGAGTGAACTGTTCACCTGCTGTTACCATGGAGGGTCCATTCTTCTCTGACTGGAGAGGAGGACAGGAATGGGGTGAGGAGCGAGGGACAGAAAAATCAGGGTAGTGTTGGAGACCCGACCCTTAACAGTAGCCCCAGCGTGGTGGGAAATACAGGGCCAGCAGGCTTCACAGGCCCTCAGATGGCCCACGCAGGTGAGGGCAGAGAGCCCTGCCTGCCCCGGTGTCTGTCACATGGGCAGTATTGTACAGCACAAACGACGACACACTGATCGCTCCATGAAAGAGGAAGTAAGAGGGCAATAAAAGTACTGGTTGGATTAATTATCACTTAAGAGGCTCTCAGCTCTCTGGATTTCTCAGAGACTGCACAGGAAGACAATTCTCAATGCAGACAGGGTGTGCAGACAGGTGGAGGCCTCCACCAAGAAAAGGGAGACCGTGCAGCCCACAGGCACCACGAGGGAGGAGCCCTTCCCGGCTGTCCTCAGACACAAAGCTGTAGCTGCCCCTCCACCCGCCATTTAATGCCTGCCTCTGATTCAATACCAAGCCAACCCAGAGAGATGGAATTCACTGGCATGAGTACTCCATTTCAAGCACCTTTTACAGACAGACCTTCAGCTCCAATAAAGAATTAACTTTTTTCCCAAAAGCTCCCTTCATCTAATCACTGCTCATGCCCTGGAAAGTCTGACTAAATTTGGAGCAAATCTTCTGAGCGAGAGGCTTCCAAAGAAATCAACAGCCCACTCAGGTCCTGCATTTATACCAAGTAACCCCAGGCTTTGCAAACATTCCTCATGTCCACATTTTCTCGACTTTCCCACACCCTTGCTGACTTTTATTTACACAAGACACTGGCCAGTATTCCCTCAAACCCGGGTTCGCTGATCTGGGGCCCTCAGCTGACAGGGGCAGACCGGTATTCCCTTCTACTAAGTTCCAGCTTCAACCCTCCTTTCCCCCAGCAAAGACCAGCTGACGCTCTCTCAGCCATCTCCTTACTTCCTGGCACCCATGAGACTGGTTTCCAACTGAGGTGTTGAGATTTTTCTAAGGTACAGTCCATGCACTTAAACACAAATCTTATTTTTTTTTTAGATTTTTAAAAATTTATTTATGCATACAAGAGCTGGGGTACAGGTCAGAGTCACAGGAGGTGAGAGGATTCCCCAGAGACAGAGTGGGGAACACAGAACAGGCAGATGGACTGAAATACACTGCTGAAGGGAACAGTAGGGGAGGCATGCTGTGCCATGTGGGTTCCCTCCCTAGCTGGGGATTGAACTCATGCTGCAGTGGCTGTGGAAGCCCCACAGTGGGGTGCTCAACTTGAGCACAGGGAGGTCCTTGAGCCAGCAGGGAGGTTCTTGAACACATATCTTAAACACAGAATGTAACTGTTCACACAGGAGCTCTTTAAACAGCAAAACATAGTATGTTTCAAGGATGGTTTGATTTTGGTCACAAAATGGTTTGTAACAAAAATATTTAATAATTAGTTATCACGCCACGTCAGTAGTCATGACCACAATCCTGCCTGCATGGTTAATGCAGCTCCATTAGCCACGTTTGTATGATGCCCCCTCTTTGCTGGGGAGCCCACCTCCTGGGGTTTAGTTCTTTCTCACCCGTTTGGTTCATCTTTCATTTCTTCACTGAAGCTTTCTACCTCTCCACTTGTTCCAAGGAGTCTGGAATGCTTGTGGAAGTGTTCTGATGGGCGCCTACAGATCTTTATGGGAGGATGTCATCTTGCTGTTGGCCCCTACTGTCTCTCTTTCTGGAGGTTCGTATTTTCCTCATTTCTGGTGTGGTGAGTGATAGTGAAAACCTGGGCATTTGAATTTTGAGTTGCATAATGCTAGCTTTCATTTAAACTTTCTGTCTTCTTGTCACTCTGCTCAAGCAGAGGAGAGAAGGTCTGTCCCCTAGTTACTGTCAGGTGGGAGCAGATGTACAGGTTTTCTACTGATTCACTGTGGACACTCTTGGTGGAAGCGGCTCCCTTTCACTGCTAGGCAGGGGTGGGGGTTCCTGCTCCCCCGGTTTCCCCTGACACTGCTTGACTCAGAGGTATGGGCTGTCTTTCTGCTTCTCCTCCTGTAACTGCCACCATGTTACTTGGGATGCATGACCACAAGTTGAGTGTCTCTCCATGGGCTCCATGGAGGTGGGGAATGGGGTTCCTCCTCATAAGTTCCAGAAATATAAGGGAAGGGGAAATGATGTAAGTGCGGAAGGAGAGCCTGGTAGGGTAGACAAGGCCTTTAGGGGCAACTGTCTGAAGCTCTGTCACATGTACCTTCCGTATGAACACGTGTGTAACTACTTGTTCTCACCTCCTGTCCCACCCTGCCTGCCAAGGACACTCATGGCACTGCTGTCCCTGTAAGGAGCCTCGGAAATAGTTTGTTAACCTGTTTCTTTATGCCATCTTTTCCCTCCTGCCTGCATCTCTCTCTATTTATTCCTCACTGCAAGGTAATTTAAAAAAGTCAATGAGATCGAGCAGCTGAACTTAAAGTAGGCTCTGCTTCATACACTGGCTAGTCAACATTTTCTGAAGTGAGGAAGCAAATGTGGTCCCAAGAATGTACCCTCCAGGCCTCAATTAAAGGGAGTTCTGGCAAATTCAGGCTTGGCAGACCTAAAGCCCGTCGTCACGCTTGCTGCTGCCAGGCCTGCTTCCCAGAGGCTGTGGCAGCCACTGACCAGTATGCTGGGATCCTGAGGCAGATCCGGTCCTGAGAGACACAGCATCCTCCGTCAGATGCCATGGCTTCAGAACTCCCTGACAGCCTAGCCAAGCCATCCTCGGACCACACCGTCATCTGACGAGACCTTTTCCCCATCATCCTTCCCTGGCTCTACCACTTGGATTCAGACTCACCCAGTCTGACAGCAAGGCCTGCCTTTCCCAGATGCCACCCCAGCTCTGTCACAGGCACTAAATCCTGCCTTGGCATCTGCTCTTTGGAAGAATAATACCAAAAGTAAGAGGGTGAGAAAGGAAAGACAGGGAAAATTCATCTTAGCTGTTTCCTATTTTATTCTCACAAGAAATTTCCCAGATGACAGGAAGGCAGATCCTTTCTCCCATGCATGAAAGGAATTATTATAGAATGCCTCCTGTTAAATGATCAAAATGAACCCCAACCTTCAAGATAAACACTGAGGTTCAGAGAAGTTAACATACTGCCCCTCAAGGTTAGCTGCTTGAGTGCTCACTGATATAACTGGTCTACCTCTGACACCACGTTCTCTTTGCTACTTCCAAGTAATGAAATCAGAGATTCCTGCCCTCCCCTGCAGGAAGCTCTTCGCCGTCAGTGGTGAAAGAGGGTAATGAACTTGCATTGTGTGCTATCCTATGGCCACTGACCACGGCATGCACACACTGATGAGAGCCCCTCACTTTCCTTTATCTATTGACTGCAAATGTCAAGTCCTCCCAGAGAAGTTGTAGCCATTTTGTCATTCCAAAATCTCCTGGCAGGGAAGGTGTTGTGGGAATGGGTTCAGAGGGAGGGAGATTTGCCTGGAACAGTGACAAGAACATAATGGAATCAGGGTAATGATCACAGCGCTCCGGTCTCCTTTTGGAACGTGTAAATACATACGTGTGTGTCCTTAAAGTCCTTCCCTCAGAACCCAAAAGTGGAAGAAGAATTTGTATTGATATTTATTTCCTATCCCTACTGGAAATGATCAGCAAACACATCACAAAGTCTGCAAGTTTTAACCATTATTCATGCTTCTGGCAGCAGGGGTGATTTTTCAAAAAAATAATAAAATTCAAAAAACCTTGTAAAGGCCACATTGACTCAGCCTGACAAGGTCTCCATGCTTCCCACAGAACAGGATTAGTCTGAAAAAATTGCTATTTCCTGCTGCAGGGATCACCTTCGGACAAGGAAAAGACATTTCAGAGCTAAAGGGCCAACAAATTCTCACACACTACATTCTGTTCCTACTATCAGACTATAAAGAAGGACTAGAAACACAAACATGGTAGACAGAAAACTGGACTGAGTTAGTCTTGGCTCTTTAGGTATCTGCTTTGGTGAAAGCGGGGTGGTGGGTGACAGTCATATCTTTCTTATCATATCTTATCAGTTACAGGATTAGACAAGATCACTTCAAAGGGTCTTTCTTCCAAAGTCTGGTCAGTAATCCTAAGTGCCTCCAATTAGGTGCAAGTTTCTTACCCAATTAAATTTATTGTCATAGTCACTCACACTACTCTTTGGGCAGGAAAATCATTTCCTGGCAGTGAGACGTCCCTGCAATGGGGTACAGTCTTGAAGTTAGAAACGCTGGGTTAATTAATTAGGCACCTCCAATAGAGTGGCTTTCCTCCAAAGGGTTCAGAGGTGGTGGAAGAGCATTGTGAGAATGTAAAGAACCTATCTGGGACTTGAGTAAGACAGATATGCTTCAAACCTAGACTTTCCACTGATGGGTACAGGATGGTTGTGAGGATTTAATAAGTGAACAGTGCATTGGACAGGGTCTGATGAATGGCAGATACTGAGTGTTCAGTATCAGTACTAGTTTTTTTTTTTTTTGTTAGCTGTTCTCATTACCATCTTAGTATTCAATATATAATTACTTTCATCAGTTTGCTCCCTCTAGTCTCTACCTTCCCATGCAGATGCAGTGGGATTTAAGAGATGACATGGTCCCTTCCCCTAGAGGTTCACAACCCATGGGGAAAAGACACAAATAGCTCAAATACAGTTTTTAAAGCGCTGTAATATACCTACTATATCCAGTGTCATTAAAAACAATTAATTTTGTTAGAAAGGATCTATGTCTAATACTCCTATGGATTCTGTTCAGTTCCTTGAATATGGTAGACACACAATCAATCTTTGTTAATGAGAAAAATGGAGCCTTTCTAGAACGCTGCCTTAGGGGATCCCAACACAGCTATTGGCTTGTAAGAGGAATTACACAAAATTGAGACCCTCTAGGTCCTTTAGGAAAACAATTCTTTGGATGAAATTCAAGACCAATATTTCTTATTCAGAAGTTCATTCCTAAACACATAGGGTTATAGTGTGACTCCAGCATCATAATAAATAGCCATTATTACGTACACAGAGAAGATAATTACTTGGGTCTAGTTGGGAGTTGAAGCAAACATGCTAATTGAGAGACATCAAAGTAAAGCCAATTATCTCTGTAACTGGACTCATACCACAAATACAACCTAAGATTCCTTAGAAACCTAAGATTCACTATCAGCTGGTATCAGTTCAAAAAAAGGAGTATTTATAGATGCTTGTTAGTTTAACCAAGAAAGATGGTTTCTTGACATCTCAACTAGAGATATTCATAACTATCTGGGCTGCTCCCCTACCAGAATAAGGCACCTGAATATCAGAGTTCCTGAACAAACACTACTAGAAACACTCCAAGGTCAGCAATTTCCACTGAAGCTTTCCCCTGCTGAGGAAAGGCTCCCCACCCCCCTTGTCTTGCTCTATATGCATCATCCAGAGCCATGACTTACACTAGTGCAAAACCATATCTGGTGCACACTCTACATGTTCCTCACTGCACTTCATTCTGAACACTTACCTAAGTTATGGAAACCATTTTCAACTGGTGCGGACCAGCTGGGGATCTGGCTGGGACACACACATTCTCCCCTCCCCACACTATACAATTTAGCAGGGGCTGACATCATTCTCCCACAACTCATACAATCAATGCAAAATAGCCAGTGCTTAAACAATTTATGCCTACTGTTATCACCCAACTCAAGAGGCACGCCCACTGTAGGATCAATACCTCCCCACTATGGCCATGCCTGGTCACACTGATCGGTGGTGGGAGCTTGGTGAGAAGGACTACTTAAATAGAAAGACAGCAATTGTACCTGGAGGTCACACAATGGGGGCTGGATGTCACCCCAGGTGACAGCTGTGAGGAAGCGCCTCTCATCCACTGCTCAGTTCCACCCTCTTACTTGTCATCACTTGAATTCAAAATATTTCCAGGATCAAGGCTCTAAAGTAAAGGTACCTAAATGGGGGAGGGGAGCTGATGCAAGGGTGAGAGGAAATGACCCAACAGCCATGGGATACTGGGACTGATTGAGCCAACTGGCTAACCAGGGCACTGGCCCCTCCCTCCCCTGGCTGCAGCTGCAGTCTCTAACATGGCTGCTTGTCTAAGCAGAGGATCTCACCAGGAAGGACCCTGTCCCAAAGGAAAAGCCTACTCTAGCTTCCCTCTCCACCTGAGTTTCTGAGTCTAAACCACCTACCTTTTTCTTCTTCTTGAGAATCACTTTCACTCCATCCACTGAAACCATAATGCTCACTTTCTTCTTCTTGATGTTCTTGGCTTTAAATTCATACTGCAGGGAGAAAAGAACAAAGAAGCACAATCCAATCAGATCCTCAACTAGCCTCATGACCTGACCAAGAGGGGCCACAAAAAGACTGGGGCAGGGTGGGTGCTGGTGCAGTTCCCTGGGTCCAGGATACCTCAAGGGATGGAAAAGCAGGGGGCAGGGGTGTCTGCATCAGGGCTCAGGCCTTCCTTGGGTTGGAACAGGGACTTTAACCTGTCACTGGTTTCCCCCATTCAACCATCAGGTAGAATCCCAGCTAAAAGCAGCACCTACTATGAAAATCTCACAAATCTTCCCTCATAACTCATTCTGTCATTTAACGACTTCCATCGTCAGGGAAGTTGTTTCTGCTGCTGAAACTCGATCCTCAAGAAAAATCAATAAAAGCTGTTTTCCCATCAGGATTTTATACTTAAGGTTTATCATGAACTCTAAGATATTCTCTACAATTTTAATTACCAAATTCCTTTATCTGTGGATCAGACTCCAAAACCACCACAGCCCTATCGCCTTAGATTCTGAGGGGGCGTGTATTCTTGAGAGGATCTTATCCATGAGTTGTAAAGTGGGGCATGAACTAGCAACCCTACACCCTTAACTCCTATTTGGAACTCTGAGCCAGGACTTCTAACACAGCCCTATGCTGCTGGTGGATGCTGGTCCCGATCCCAGGCTATTTTCTACACACTTGTCTGTAGAAATTACTTACACTTCTGCAAATTCTTATCTGGCACATACTCTACATTTTCCTCTCTGAACTTCATTCTGAGCACTTATCTAATTCATGGAAGCCATTTTCAAGTGGTGTGGACCAGCTGGGGATCTAGTTGGGATCTTGGTATCAACCCTAGCCAATGTACGTTCCAAGCTCTCCAACCAAACATCTGGACTACAGGTTAAGAAACAGTGATAGAAAACGCAGAGGCAAGTTCATCCTTGCTACCCACAGGCCCTCTTCTCTAGGACCTTTATACTGCAGATCATTTCCTACTGTGACACTTTCCAGGCCAAATAAGAGGCATTTGCTCCTTACCTGCTTTGCCACCTAAAATCTAATTCTTTCTAGTTAGTGTGTAGAAAGAATGAACCTAATCCATTCTAATGAGAAGCAAATGTAACCTACTTTGAAAATCTCATCAGGAATCCAGAACTTTCCCTTGGCCATGCATTTTAATACTCTGATTTTAAGACCTCATCTTAGACCTTCCTGCCTGTCTACATTCTCTGCCTTCCATTGAGTTCTCAGCTGACCTCATTCTGCAGTGCAGAGTTAGTTTGATGCCCTGTGGCTATCTTCTTCTCAAAGACAAGGACAGAACCTCATTAACTGAGGTGAAATCTCTCTCTTTAGAGCCAGAACAGGCTCTAGTCATAGCTGATTTGAATTTCCAGGTGAAAACAACTATGTGACCCCTAGTCTAGTGGTCGTTTTCCCCAATCACTCTCCTGTCACCCTGGGGACCTGGAGGAGCAAACCAGAGCAGGAGGCATACAGGAAAAGAGAGGAAAACCAAAAGCTCTGACCCTGCTTCTACCCGACAACCCAAAGTCACTCAGTGTTGAGAGTGAATGAGTATGACTAAGGGGAGGAGACGCGTTGTCTCCAGTGAGGTCTGGCTTATAGCAGACCTTGGCCACATACCTAATGCACCCAAGGTCGGGGCATGAGCTGGTGAGGACTAGAGCTGGTCTGGCTGGCATGCCCCAAGACACACAGCTGCAGTTTCCATTGCGACCCCAATTGCTCCTTCTGCCAGTCTCAGAGCAATGAACTGAAGTTACCTCTGGCTGGGAGAGTAGAGTCTGCAGCTTGCTGACTTTGGTCCCGTGCCCACTGGGAGAGGGGGAGTGGCAGCATGGCCGACATACCTGCCTTTCCATTGCTCAATCGGGCTTTCAGCTGAGCCTCATTCAGAACAAGCCCTGCAGTCAGGGCTCTTCTGCCAGGCACTGGCACACAGAGGGGGCACGGAACCAACTCAGCTGGGAGACAAGAGCACGGGGGTCTATAAACACCGACAGCCAACTAAACCCACATCAGTCAGGTCAATCTTCAATAGTTCCTGGTCTTTGGTCTCTTCGAGCATGTCACCTTCACAAGCTCCACTCACTTCCTCTTCTTCCTTTTCCTAGTAGCAATGCCAAAGCAGCAAATAGCACGTCACAGTGTCTACAAGACACTGCAGCTCTCTCCTGGTAGGACTTTTAGACAATTATTGCTGCTGAGTCTTGAGGGTCTTGTGTTTTCAGAAGACCCCCCCCCCACTCCTTGTTGGAATCACCTCTGGGATTTTTTAAAATCAAGATTTCTGCCCCTCCCACCGCCCTCTCCCTGACCCCAAGACTGCCAGGAGCCCCCTATCAGCTCCTTACCTATGTATCCAAAACCTTGCTTTGTCTATAGTGTTTCGACAACTTTGGTCATACCTTTCATATTCTGATCAAACTCAGAATGCAACTAAACTCCCTGTGGAATGGAAGAGTCTGTAATGTGATCGCTGCGCTCACACTCCCAGCTGGCGCTTCCAGGGCATGTGGCTAGGTGAGCGCACAGGAAAGCAAGGCCAGACGGCTGCACACAGTCTCAACAACAGTGACAACACAGATGCTCTTTTCAGCAGCTGGCAGGATGCTCTGCAGCGCTTCACAATAAAGAGGGGCAACTGAGGCATGAGATGGTCCCAGTCCGGCTGCCAGTACCACCTGAGAGTGGTCTATAAGGGCTCTGAGCTTGGACACACTCTGCATTACTCCATCTGCCTGAGAGTCAGACGTCCTCAACCCTTTCTAGAATAAGTATGCACGTTGTAGTTCTGTTGGAAACTATGGAAATTAAAGGAAATCAAATATCTGAACATGCTTAAACATTTATTGTCATCAAACCACTGTTTATTACACTTCCCTTGGAGATCATGTTACTGTGCTCATGGGGCAGGGGAGAGAAAATGGACTTGGAGAGACGAGAGATAATGGGAACAGCAGGGCTCTGGGGACACACCCTCTTTTCCTCAGTTGCTGTTGACTGGGGGGCAGGCAGCTCAGGAGGAAGCACCTGTGTCCCACAGGAATCCAGTCAGCCTGGGCTTTGCCAGGGACTAGAGAACAAACAGGACTCTGGTGCCGCCTTCTAGGCTCAGGCCAGCTCCTGCAAGGCCTGTGCCAGCTCTGGAGTCTGTGCCACAGGCTGGCTCTCCCCCCAGGTGGGCAGGCTTCACTAACCGGGGCCCCACCAGCTAGGACAGATTATGCCCCATAGGACTTGACCTTTTAGGGAACAAAACAACCTAAGTTCTGGAACCCAAAGCTCTGACTAGAAGGGCCAGGGTGGAGGGCCCGGAGTTCAGAAGCAGGGCCTTGGGAGTCTGCTAGAATAGCAGCTCTGCACTTGGGTGCAATGTCAACCAGCAAGACCAACACAGGGAGGGGATCAGATGCCCAAAAGCCAGGAGAAACTGCTCAGTGACATGACTAAGAACACTGGCTGGAAGTTGGAGCTGCCTACAGTACAGTGCAATATCTCCTGACTCCCTGAGGCATCCTTGCCTCCAGTTTCTAGAACTGCCTTCTAACCCTCTATGACCTAGTCTGAGACACTGGGGTCCAAGAAGGGAAGCAGCAGGTCCTTACTGTCAAGTGCATTTAATGAGGTGTCAAGCCCATTCCTGGGCTGGATGCTACACAGCAGAAATAGAGGTGACAGAATGATGCCATTAGGAGTCAGCACACCCTGTCCAGACACACAATTAACTATTTTCACGGCAATGTCTAGCCCCCAGAAGAATCTTTCTATTTACAGGTTTCTCGGTCACCTTACCTACAAACTATTTGCCTCAGCAGTCACAAAGGAAACGGATCCTCTGACTCTTCACCATGAAATTCATTTTGCCAGTTCCTTCCTGTTGGCCCCACTATGCTGACCATTATGAGTCCAAAGGAACTTCATCAGGAGAGGGATTCAGTTTGCAGAGGCAGAAGGTGAGGTTCTTGGTTATATTGGCCTAAGTTTACTATCTTTCGAGAATGAGTCTGTGGTTCAGCTTCTTGTGAACAGTCACAAGAAATTTATTTCTTTATTTTAAAGGTTTATTTATTTATGCACACAAGAACTGGAGTACAGGCCAGAGATGTGGGGGTGGTGTGAGGATTCATCAGAGACAGAATTGAGAGCAGAACAGGCAGATGGGCTGAAGTACACTGCTGAGGGGAGCAACGGGCGAGGCAGGAGAGGTCTGCTGCGCCATGTAGGTCCCCTCCCAGGCTGCCATGTAGGTCCCCTCCCAGGCTGCCATGTGGGTCCCCTCCCAGGCTGCCATGTGGGTCCCCTCCCTGGCTGGCAGCAGGGGTCGAACTCGTGCTGCAGTGGCTGCGGTTTGCTTCATAGTGCATTGCTTAACCCGCTGCACCACCAGGGAGGCCCTCACAAGAAATCTGAAAGTGCATTCTGGAATTATCAATAGGCATTTAAATCATATTTTCCCTATGTTTTGGCTTCCTGTGCAGATACTTCTCTCCAACAAAATTGTGAGTATCTCAGCCAAAGGCACTGTCTTATAAAGCATTTTCAGAAAATTCTTTTGCACTTATTTGAAAGTTTCATAACCAACGTGGTACGACACAAAATCTGAGCATACTCATGTGCATTACAGCTTTATTCACAAGAACCAAAATGGGAAGATAAGCCCATTGTCCATCAATGGGTGATTGGAGAAACAGAATGTGGCATAGCTATACAATAGGGTATTATTCAGTTCTGAAAAGGAAGGAAATTGGGACACATGCTGCCACATGGGTGAAGCTCAAATATAATGCACTGAGTGAAATCAGTCAGCTACAAAAATATTAGGTACCTCACAGAAGTGCAATCACACAACAGTAGTCGGATTCACGGAAGCAGGAGAGTCAGGGGTGCCAAGGGTTGTAGGGAGGAAAGATAAGTAGTATTTAGCATGGACAGAGAAAGACCAGTGGGTGGTGGTGGTGATCACACAACAAAATGAATGTACATAATGCCACAGAATTGTACGCTGAAGAATGGATGAGATGGTTAAGTTTTGTTATGCATATTTTACCGGGATAAAAAGATGAAAAGCTAAACACAATGTATAAAAAGCACAGTGCTCACCGCAAGTCCATTTTAATTCTGCACACAAGAGGGTATTTCCATCATTCCTCCACATGCCATACTTTCCCACACTTCAAGTAACTGTAGCTGCATCTTCCTGTGCTTAGAATAATGCCTCCTCTCCCATCCCCTCCTGCCCCCATCTGCTTGGTAAACTCCTGATTATTGTTGAATAATCATTCCACTCAGCCTTCTCCTTGAAGCCCAATTCTCTTCTTATGTCTTATCACAGAGTCTGTCCATCAGTGAGGTTACTATAGCAATGAACAGACTCTTAATATCACTCACCATTGGCCAGTTGCATTTCCCCACTAGGTCATGCCTTCCTTGTGAGCAAGAAATGTGACCTACATATAATTGCACCCAAGGAAATGGTACTAGGACCCAAGATTGTAATGAAGAAGTATTAAATAAATTAATGAACATAGTTGTTGGTGAGCATTCAAAGATGATAAAAGATGACACTGGCCACAAGGATAAATCTAGAAAACAATCAACAACTTAAGTTACTGAAACCTAGATTCCATTTCATGGGTCCAAGGGCTTTAAGATCTGATTTTCTTTAACTCTCTCATAGTCTGTGGCACAGGAGTAAGCATCTTATCAGGGATAATGAAAGAGGCATGATCATGTAGATAAGCATCTGCTTTCTGGGCTTTCCAGTTTCCCTATGTTCTGGCTCCTGTGCCCTTGGAGTCAGAATTTGGGGTGTAGGGTGCCAGAGAACCACACTGTTGTACAGTTTCAGTGACTTGGATCATTCATTTCTCTGAAACCTCAGAAATGTGAGCAAAACAAGGACCAAAGATGGCGCTAACTCCAGCTTCTAGAGTATCTCAGGCATCTTTGGAATGCATGGTAGAGACATTTCATTCTCACTGGTGAACCTCAAGCAGAATATGACTCATTTTAGCAACAGACATATCACTTAAAGTTGGATGTAAGGCTCGATCAACTTTAAACACTCAAAGGGAATCAAAGGAACTAATTTTCAAAGAAAGAAATGTCCACTGCTATCACATCATATACATGGAAGGAAGCATCATATACATGGAAGGGGGTATCAGAGCCAAAATCTGGGGTCCATTTGGGGTGCCTGAGAATGCAAGGCCCAGACCTCAGAGGTGCTCATTTTGCAGAGCTGGGGTCAGAAGTTGGCATTTGGAGGATGCAGGAGGTTAATATGGGCCTTAGAAGCATGTGACGTGAGCTTGTACAAGTTTCTTTCAAGGATTGCCGCAAATGAAATCATGTCTTGATCCCATATGAATTATTTCTTTTAAAGTGTAGCTACTACTCCAACAATTAAAACATAGTTTCTATGAAAATATCACTGCTTTTTTCTGTTATACATCTTTTAAACCAAAGATGGTAAAATTTTAACTATTATGTTGGGAGGGATGTCTGCTGGGTGGTTGGTATCACATGTCCATACATTACGATCTCTGAACTACTTTACCAAGCATTTCATTTATGAATGAAGAAGTCACTGCCCAGAGATGGTATAAAAGATTCCTCAGGTTCACCAGCAGATAACCCAGCCTGACACCCACATCTTCTGGCTCTTGGCCCTGTGTTCTTTATTTTGCCCAACATCTACTTTTTTAACTGGTCCAGAATCTTGGCTCCAGGAAGTAAAGTCACTCATTCATTCCTCCACCTATTCAATGTGTATTCAATTTGGTGTGCCAGTACTCCAACTTACAGCAGGACGCAAGAAAAGGAGGAAGAAATTACTGGAGATCAACTTCATAGGATGAGGAACATTCTCAGGCACTCAGTGGAAAGTCTGCAATCTCCCCCCAAAATTCTTTCCCACATTAATCGTGCTGCCTGCCCTGTTTCCTTTGTTGCTTCCTGCCCCATTCCACACCCAGGGACACATGTCAATGACCTGGGTAGGACACAAAATACCAATGAAGTCAGAAAAACATGGCAAATGGGCCCTCCAAACATAATGATGGCTTAGGCAGGAAATATCCAAGTTCACTTGGAACACTGAGAAGGTGGGAGAGAGGTTCACGCAAACACAGAAGTCTGTGGGAGGGAGGCCTTTTCACAGCATCAGGAGACCCACTGGGTGGTAGAGGGCAAATGAAATGGGCTTGGTTGGCAGACAGTGGCAGCCTCAAGTGCAGGCAATCCCGGGCTCTGTCCCCAGAGAGGAGATGAACAGGCCTGGAGCACATGGATACAGCTCTTGCCCATGGATACATGCCGATAGGCCACTGGGGACTGAACAACTGCCCAAATGATTAAGGGGCCTGAAAGGGTGATTTATGAAGCAAGTAAGTATACCAGTACTAATAATAATCCTCCACTCTCAGGGTGCTTTTCCTCTACTCACTTTCCAGAACATTAAAAACAAACATTAGAAATCTTTTATTTTCAGTAAAAACAGAAGCTTAGTTGGGAAAAAGCCAAAGCTAAAACAAAATGAACCACAACTACGACCAATTCTATGTTTCCTTTCAAATATCTGACCCAGACCTTCCCCTAAATGGTTAATGCAGTTGTTCATGCCAGAAGAAAGAGAAGAAGCATTACAGAAATGAAGACACCCTACTGAATGAGAGAAAATATTTCCACACCATCCACCTGACAAAGGATTGATATCAAAGATCTACAAGCACTCATGCAATTCAACAAATGGCAAACAAATAATCCAATCAGACAGTGAATGGGCAGATGAGCTGAAAGAGATACTTTGAGGACATACAGACGGCAAACAGGCACATGAAAATAATATTCATCATCAGTTATCAGGAACTTCAGATGAAAACCACAATGAGATACTACATCATACCTGTAAGAATGGCCCGTACTGAAAAAACCAGAAACAACAAGTGCTGGTAAGGATATAGAGAAAAGGGAACCTCCTATACTACTGGTGGGAATGCAGACTGCTCTAGGCCCTATGGGAAGCAGTGTGGAGGTGTCTCAAAAGACTAAAAATGAATTTGCTATAGGACCCACTAATTCCACTCCCAGACAATTACCAAAAAATTTCAAAAATACTAATTCAAATGGAAACTTGCACTCCTGTGTTTATTATAGCACTAATTATAATAGAACTCAGGAAAACACTTAAGTGTCCAAAACCAAGTAAATGAATCAAGAAGATTTGGTGTATACACACACACACACACACACACACACACTGGAGTCTACTCAGTGATCAAAAAAGATAAACTCGTACCATTTGTGGCAACATGGATGGAGTTGGAAGGGATAATGATGCTAAGTGAAATAAGTCAGAAGGAAAAAGATAAATACCAGATGGTATCAACTTCTATGTGGAATATAGAGAAACCAAACCAAGGATAAGTTAAAAACTAACCCTTTAAGGCTGACCATTGAACTGAAGCATCCAGAGATGGGGGGTGATGAAGAGGTGAGAACAGAGAGGGAAGGGAGAACACTGGACTATGGTAGTGCATTATGGGTGACTGGGTGGAGGGTGCACTATAATGGCAATACCTGAGGAGTGCTCAAATACTTCCAAAATACCAATAATATTTTAAGTCAATGTTACCTCAATAAAAAAAAAGTCTTCCAGAGGAAGAAACAAAGAGACACAGTGTCACAGTGTTCTAAGAGCGCGGCTTGTATCAAACACACAACTAGGACTCAACATTTGCCAGTTTAACAGTCATGATTCAAGGAGGTAAGGTTTTGTTCCTCAGATCAAACATGGTTATGAGACAAGTAATGAACCTTCCTGTCTTTCTAAGACCCAACTTAATAACCTTTTCAAAGACAGCCATCAATCATGTGTGTGACCTTCCGCACAACACTATCCACCTCACATCTCCACACTCTCTTCACACAGTTAAAGGAAACAATTCCATGAAGTATTATGAAGCCACACTGAACAATATTACTACTTCACCATGCTACTACTTCACAGAGGTCTCCTACCTCTGAGACCTTGGGCAAACTCCCTGACCTCTCTGTGTATCACTCCTCCCATCTAGAAAATATGGATAATGCACTAGATGATAACCGAGAAGTTCCTCAGTTCTAAATGTGACTCAGTGTAGTACAAACCATCAGAACCGTTGTAGGAAGAGTTACGCGGGCAGGCACACTAAAGAAAGAGGGGAAGAGTGACAAGGAAATGAAGTTTGTAAGCCAGGCTGATGCAAGAGGCAGAGGAAGGGCATGGAAGGGAGAAAGGACACACAGGCAGATGGGGAGAATTCTCAACTGGAAAATAAATTACTAGAGTTTTGCATAGAAACTATGAGGGAGTTGCATTCTTTAGGGCTGTGTAAACAGTGAAAAGCAGAGGCACAGATGTTGAACATCTTCTTGGCTCCAGCACTGAGGATTCTGAAAGGAGAGAGCTGGAAGTGAGGAGCCTAGGGAAGACCAGAAACATAAATCAAAATTGGGTTGTAAGAACAAACTGTCGGGATGAAATCACTGTATAGCGTGAGAAGCAGGGTACGGAAAGGGTTCTCTATATTCTGGCATATTCTCTATATGCCTGGCAAAGTAGCAGTACTGTCAACAATGATAGCACCAGTGATGTGTTTATATTGAAAAAGTCTGCCTTATACCTGAGATTCAGGAGAATCGGAGCACAGGAATGAGAAGGGAACTTACAGGTCACGCACCACTGATGAGGGAGTGCCCTAAGCCTCTCTGACCCACTGAACCTTCCCCCCAAGCTTAGACTTGTCAGCACAATGAGAAAGGGATGAAGGTCAATATGGAAAACCTGTGCTTGAACTCATCCCTTAGCGTCACAGAATTTCCAGGCTTAAGGGGAATGATGAAAAAGCCACAGTGGGCAGAAGAGATGGCCACAATGAAAAGTTATGGTCTAACAGCTGGTGTGATAAAAGTTGTCCATGGGAGGCACTGAATAAACGAGGAAAGACAAAGAAAATAATAAAATCAGAGTTGGCAGGGCTCTTTGAAGTGCTATTCTCAGTCAAGTGATCGTGTGGCCTCTAAAAGAACACTAGCAGCTCTGTTTGAAAGTAGTTTCTTACGACAAAACTGTAATTACCCACAGAGTTGCCACTTCTCTGATTCTCTAAAGCAGTGGTTCTCAAACTTGAAGCCATGTGAATCACCTTGGGAAACTTGGTAAAGTACAGCTCCTGCAGGGTAGGGTCTGGGACACCAGCATTTCAAACAAGGCCCCAGGCGATGCTTGATACCACTGGTCCATGGACCCTACTTTGAGTAGCAAGGCTCTAGAGTCAGAGCACAAACCCCAAAGTATCTGGACATGCTCACTGTCGGAACTAACGATCGCTAAGATTTTACCAGTGCTAGCCTTCTACGATTCCTAGTGTAGACATCAATATTCTGGGCTACAGAAAAAGGATACAAAGTGTTTCTTAAAATTGCCAGCCTTGAGATGACCAAAAATCAAACTCTAATAGAATAATGATAAAAATAGGGTCCAGAGCACAAATTGCCAGAAAGGAGGAGAATCTGAAGAGTTACTAGTTTCCAAGCATAGTAATTTCCTACTGTCAGTAGGTGGCAATATTTCCTTGGGGTCTAAGAAATTGCAAAGCAGAACAAAGATTCTCAGCCATGGCCTTACAGGGGAACTACCTGGGACACACACAAAAATCCTGGTTATCTGGATACTGCCCCCAGAAATCTGGTTTAATTGGTCTGGAGTACAGCTGGGACACTGGGAGTCTTTAAAGCTCCCCAGGTAATTGTTTTGTGCAGCTAAGACTGAGGACGACTAAAGAGGACCAAGGTGTCCAGACCCAAAGACAAAAAGAGGCAAGGAGGGTGAAGAGGTAAATCCTGGCACCACATCACCCCAATTCCCAGAGTTCCTTTCTTGTGCCAGTTGACTCAGACGTGCCGGTCCACCTCATGTTCCCTCTCAGCCCATCACCACCAGGTGAGTTCAAGGTTGTATCAGATTTTACTTCTTCCAAATTCCTGTGACAACAGATGATCAGGGTCAGATGCCAAGGTGGCTTATGTAGGATACACGCTGATGTACAAGACTCAGATTTAACCCCAGCAAAGTGTCCCCAGCTCCAAAGTCATCTCCAGCATCAACCTCAATTTGAAAGCAGCCTCAGAATTTTAGATGAAGAGGACAGCCGTATTCCAATAAAACTTTGTTAACAAACACAGGGAAGGCAGTGGATTTAACTCATCTGCCAGAGTTTGCCAACCCTTGCTTTACCCAATCTGAGTTTCTCCTGAATTTTCTTCCTGTCTACCTTCTGTGACATCACGAGCAGGTACCAAACTCAACCACTGTGACATCAGGTATGAGGTCACAAGAGACTGAAGATACGTGAGGAGTTCAGGAGACAGATGAGATTTGAAATGTGGACGTCTCAAAAATGAAGATAAACCCGGGAGAAGAAACCTCCACACTCCCTCCGGCAAAATCTCCAGACACATTTCTGGTATGATTTTAAGAATCTTGGGATTCTTTTCCTATGAAGCAATAATTTGTGAGCTGAGGCAGATCTTCTCTACCCCGAAGGAAATCAACCTAAAGCCAAGCCATTAAGGAAAAGAGAATGAACTAGGAGTGACCAGACCAGATAAACCAAAGATCATTGCCACAAACCTCATATCTTACATAAAAATTAATTCAAAATGGATCACAGCATAAGGTAAAACTAAAATTTTTGGAAGAATACTTCAGAGAAAAACCTTCCTGACCTGGGATTACACAGAATTCTTGGGCATGACACCAAAAGCATGTTTACCAAAGGGGCGGAGAGGAATGAATAAATTGAACTTTGACAAAAATTAAAACTTTTGCTCTCTGGAAGTCAGTCTGACATGAAGAAAAAGGATAAGTTACAAACTGGGAAAAAATATTTGTAATCCACTCATCTGACAAAAGTGAAAATTGGGCAAAAGATGAATTGAATGTCATCAGGGATGCAAGGAAGACAGACAACACATGGGAGGAAGCCAACAAGCTCCCGGGTGGTTTAGTGTTTCCATGTGACAGAAGGATCTGGGGTGCCAAGGAGACTCTTGCTGAGGAAACAAGACTGGAAAATTCTTTCTGCCCAGTGGAACTTTTGAAGTCTGCATCTTCAGTCTCAGGGCTTACTGAGACAAGTTCAGACCTCATTACAGCTCCCTAAGATAATGGGATATTCCCCCACGTCTGGATTAATGACCTCCCATGAAAAGACATTCAGCATCATTATCCACCAGGGAAATGCAAATTAAAACCACAACTTGATCCTACTACATACCTATTAGAATAGGTTAGAACACCTCAAGGGCTAGTCAGACTACACTCGAGGAGCACCAGCCCCAAGGCTGGACGCTCTGCCAGGTCAAGGGCGGTGTGTTCCAGCCATCCCCTGCGGGAGAGGCCAGGAGAACATGCACAGGCTACGGAGGTGGGAGGAGTCCCTGTAGCCACAGAGTTCTCTCCCGCCTACACAGAGCAGTCCGGGCACAGGCTGGGTCACTGAGTGGGGCACTGGACACCCTGACGGTCATCTCACTGATATTGCTACCAGACCAGTCTGCTCTGTCTAGAAACTCAGCTTCTATGGGAGGTCACTATTTAAAGACTAGGGGGACTATCTACAACCTTAGGAGCTGTCATCGGGACTGGACATGCATCCATAGACCATATTACAAGGAATTCAAGATCAAGTTACAACGTTGCAATGGCGAGAAAGCATCTGTCAGCTTGATTTCCTGGGCAGGAATCTCAGCCCAGTCTCAGGCTGTTGCACACCAACACCATGCCCACCTCTGTGCTGGTTTCTGAACATCTCTGGCTATCGCCAAGCCCATGCCATGCATGCAGACTCATGTATGTATGCCTCAAACAAAAAGACAATACTACTAACTGAGCAGCCAGCTGGGGACAGGTTAGAGAGGGTGCAGCTAATGAGATCAGCAGTATACAGGGAGGGGAAATCCGGCCTATCTGAGACTTCCTCAAACCAACCCTATGTGAGGTCTCTCTTCATGTGGCCCCCTCTCTCGGTTTGCTTGTCCTCCTTGGGACATCAGATGTCTGAGCTTTAATCCCAGCATACACCTGTGGGCATAGGCAATCTCCGCTGCTGGCAGAACCCCAGACTCACAGCCATTCTTCAGAAATGCAAGTTGCAGGATTCCTTCTTTTCCCACACCTACAGTAAGTCCCTAGCATGAGAGACTGTGAGCTGGCTGGTCCTTACTCCTGACCATAGAGAAGCCCTTGCCTTCCTATCCAGCATGCACATGGGTCAAAGGCCATCTCCTGTGCCCCCCACACCACAGTATTATGGCTGCGGAGATATTCTGCCTGAATGAACACATGTAATTTTTTTGCACAACAGCCTTTTGTAATTATCTGAACCTATCAGACAGTATCCAGCTCTCAATAATGTGGCCCCTTTTCTCCCTTCTTCCCCTGGTGTTACTTTTCTACACAGCTGCTCCCTAGCAAATAGTCTATCAGTGGGCCCCCCAGGGAGAGCTAAGGATCATGAAAGGAGGATGTACACAAAACTGCCCTCCGCCACCATCAGAACTTCCTGAAACAACATAGTCTGTGACGCAAAACTTTCTACAATAACCCAGTGCCTACATGAGAAACTCAAGCTGATTTCAACTCATTTTCCAACTGATCCCAAAGCGGCCAGCCATCCAGCTGCTGCTCCCTGAAAGGCATGGTGTCTAGCTTTAGCCTTCAGAGTCTGTGTTTGGTGAATCCCAGAGCCCAACTCTATGGAGTCCCCCCTTTGCCTGCCTCTGCCCCATCCGAGGAAGTTACAATGCTCCTGTTGAAAATGTTGTGGTTCCACGTAATGCCTTTCTTTGAAAAACAGATCTTGACTTACAAAGAAAAAATGGAAAATCACTGGTCTACATGAAATACTGTGTTGCGACAGTCCGTTAGTAATGTGGCCTTTTCACTGGCAATCCTGCAGATATGAGGATATTCTCGTGTCTGCACTGCTACTTCTGCAATTTCCACCTTAAAATGCCTTGCTGAGTCCCTTAATCTATCCAACGCATTCCCATAAGTTCTACTTCAAGTAGTACTTCATAAAAACCTCCCCTGACTATCATAACCTGAAGGATTTTCTTCCAGACTGCTATGGCGATCAGCATTCTGGGCTCTGATTTTATAATAATGGTAAAAATAAAATGCACCCCTAGTACCTAACATGCTCAACTTGGAACAAGGTCCTTTCTCATCCAGGATCTAAATTATTTGAAGGCAGGAACTATGTAGGCTGAACTTCATATCCTTTTTTAGCAACTACTACAGAATTTTCAACCAGATATAAAGACAATATGACAATGAGGAAAGATCACAGACTACTGTGTTGGAATGTAAGAGGGCAAGGGAGTGGTGGCTCAGTGGGTTAAGCAATGCACTATGAAGCAAACTGCAGCCACTGCAGCATGAGTTCGATCCCTGCTGCCGACTGGGGAGGTGGTCCACATGGCGCAGGCAGACCTCTCCTGCCTGGCCCGCTGCTCCCCTCAGCAGTGTGTTTCAGTTCATCTGCCTATTCTGCCCCCTGCTCTGTCTGGTGGATTCTCTCACCTCTCTACACCTCTAGCCTGTACCCCAGTGCTTGGTGTGCATAAATAAGTAAATCTTTAAAAATAAAAAAAAAAGAGGGCAAGGGAGGAAGCAAGGACATCATACAGAGGCCCCAGAGAGGTAAGAAACTGTGTAAGTAAGCATTATTCCAGCTTATAAGCACTACCATATCACAGGCAGGCAGACCCCAGGCTGGAGGTAAACCACCAAAGATGGACTCTTGCCTAGCAGCCACTTAGTTATGGAGGAAGATGGTTTCTGAATATTGCCAATGTTCAGAAAAATATTGCCAATACTATCCTAAATATAGGCAATGGCTATTATAGCGGATTGTCATGGCATTACAAAAAATCTCAGAATTATAGGTTACCCCTCAGATTCTCATTCTAACACATCAAAAAGTTATTTCAGCTTAGAAAATATATACTCTGCCTTCTTGACCTATTTCTCATTTCCTACGAGTTTAACAAATTTCAGGAAATCAGGCTACTAAGTGGGCCATAAATAAATTATTCTTTTTCTTACTTTTTGAAAGAAAGTTGAAAAAGAAACAAAGAGAACAGTAGCTGTAGTCTTTAGAAAAGTATCTCATGGTCACTTTGTTTGGGGCTCATCACATTCTGAGCCCAAATCAAAGGTTCTTCTATGATTAAGCTCCAAAATTATATGTCATTTTAACAAGTTATTGACTTGGAATAATTGTACCAAAAAAGAGAACTATTATTCTCCAGGCTATAATGAACTGAGTTCCTTTTTATTTTTTTCCCAACCCTTTACTGCTGAGGATTGATACTCAGTTGCAACCAATTACATTCAGATAGGCTCACAAATGAGCACTGGTTTTTAAAATTAGAATGTGTTTATCTATTCTAACTCCCAAAATATCAGCCATTATCTCATTCTTAAAATATTTTGAATTACTTCTCACAAAGGTAGAAAACAGATCCATCATTTCTCTTCTGTATCTCTCCACTCCCCTGCCACTCACTAGAAAGAATGAAATCTAATTTAAAAATCAGGGCATTGCATTTGAACAAGATGACTAACGAATTGTAAGGAACATTTTACCACAAGAAATAGGTCTCCAGGTGACTGTAGTTCCCAAATTCAATGAACTTGAAATACAGGCCAAGACTCTTCCTATGATGATATTTGACCATCCTCCTAAGGAGGAAAGCAGCAGGTAAGTGAGAAGCACTGGAGCACAGCTACATCTGTCTAGAGAGTATGTACCACAGCTACGTCTTGATCCTTGGGGTGCCTCGGTTTGTCTGGATGGGTGGTGCTTTCCTTTTCATTGTGCTGGTTAGTCAGTGGGTCCTTTCAATCTGAAAACCTAAAATAATTTGGAAATTTTTCTTCTATTGCTTCTTTGACAATTTCCTTTTTTGTTTTGTCTTTCCTGTTCTGTTTTGGAACCTGTACTGAAAACAGGTGTTCAGATGTTGGATTCCCCAGATTGCTAATACTTTCTTTGTTGGTATTTCTATTGTGGTGGCTATATGATTTTTCTCTTCAACCTTGCAAACTTTCTACTGATTTCTCTCTTTGTTTGCCCACCATGAATGTTTTTAATTTCTGAGTTCGCTGATGATCTCTTTTACATAGCAGCCAGTTCTTGTTTTATGATGTTGGGATAATTCTCGCTTTGCCTGTTGTTTTTTCAGGTGTTCTTGATTGCTGTGGTCTCTGTTTTCTTCAGCTTCTTCCTTCCATTCAGTTATTTTGATCCATTATATTGGAGGGTTTCCTCAAATCTTTCATGACTTGGGGGCTGCTCATTCACATTTAATGAGGAGGAAGTCAAACACTGTATGTGGGTGACACCTGTTGCCTGCAGACCTCACTGAGAAGTAAGCTTTTCTGTGGAGTGAGCAGAACACCAAGTGACTTTCGAGTTGCAGGAATCTTCACATGTCAAGGCCTGATGACCTTTCCTCTGGGAACATTGTTTCTTCAGAGAAGAATCTTCTTATAATCAATACTCCAGAAATGGAGGGAGCAAAAGGGTCACCAGTTCCATTTGAAAACTTTTATTTGAGATCTTTTTTAATGACAAAACTTATACCTCCGCCATCTACAACAACTGGACCTCCTTGTCTTGAGTCTTTCAGAGTGTTCCCATATCAGTCAACTTAGCTATCATCAAGTGCTCCTTTACAGACCTTAGGCTGTAGCTGCCACTCCTCCATTAAGGCCATCAACACACTATGCATTACATCTTTTTAAAAGCTGTTGAAATCTCTTTTGACTACTTCCTCTCTCTATTCTTTGCCCTTGTGGCTATTTCAGTGGAGCTTCTGCAGGGAGAGGAAATAAATACAGATGGCCAATCCACTGGATCTTGTGACCACCCTCCCAACACTCGTGGGGCCCTCTGGGGAAGTTCTATATGATTCTCTAAACCAATTTCAGTGAAGCTTAAACTAACAGAAGCAGTGTCTTCTCTCTTCAAGCACTAGTTTGGAGCTCAATAGGCAGACACCACTCTTCAATCCACCTGCTAGTTTTCTACTCCCATGATACCATACAACATTCTCTTTCTTTAGCTGTATTAAAACCCCCCAAAGTAATCACTCCCTATGATGTCATTATGATCTATTTATATTTTTGCCACAGATGAGAGAGAAAGAGAGAGAGAGAGAGAGGAGAGAGAGAGAAAGACAGAACAAACCATGTGGACCTCCTATAATATATGATGCTACAGAAGAGAAGTAGTAACTACGTCTAGGACCTAGGATCATAGTGTAAGGACACCACTAGCTTCAGAAACCACAAGAGGGCTTGAGTCTTCTAAATGGCTTCCTAAAGAGTCACTTTAGAATCAACTGAACAACCACAGAAGAATGGTCATTACATGCTTGCCTCACATCCTATGGCTTTCTATTGGAATATCTATTTTCAGAGAAAAAGGACAAAAGATCAGAATTACAATCATTTTGGTAAAATGTTTAAATAATTAATAGGCTCTTTCCTAAGGATTAGCAACAAATACAGTATTCAACAGAAGGCAATGCAGGGCCTCCCTGGTGGCGCAGTGGGTTAAGCAACGCACTGTGAAGCAAACCGCAGCCACTGCAGCACGAGTTCGATCCCTGCTGCTGGCCAGGGAGGG
>JAGFMF010011405.1:216527-274276 GCA_019455555.1 Galemys pyrenaicus | reverse complement strand
TGGTGCAGCAGACCTCTCCTGCTGTGCCCGCTGCTCCCCTCAGCAGTGTACTTCTGTTGATCTGCCTGTTCTGCTCCCTGCTCTCTGTGGTGAATCTTCGCACGCCCCCCACACCTCTAGCCTGTACCCAGTGCTTGTATGCATAAATAAATAAATCTTTAAAAAAATTAAAATAAAATAAAATAACACAGATTTGATCTGTCACAGTTATGGAGGTCAGAGTCTAAAATGAATCTGCAGAGGCTTTCCTCCTACAGCGTGTTTCCTCAACGTTTCCAGCTACCAAGGCTGCCGGCATTCCTGGTTTGTGGCCCCTTCCTTCACCACCTAAGCCAGCAGCAATGTATCTTCAAATCTCTCTGAACCTTACTCCTCTTGGCTCTTTTTTTTAATATAAATTTTTTTACTTTACATATATTTGACATCAATTGTAACCCCCATGTATTCCCCATCACCATCTCACCAGTGCACCATCACCTCAGTCCCCCGTGCTCCCGTCTGCCCTCAATCCTCCCCCACTTCCCTCCCCACCAAGTGTCCCCAATTTGTCCTTGTCTTTCATTTTTGGTTTCTGTATCTTTATTGTTGTTGTTATTATTATTGTTGTTGTTCTTATTCCTTTCCTTGATCCTTATTTGGTTCCCTTATATTCCTCCTAGGGGAGGAACCATCTGGTATTTTTCTTTTGCCTTCTGACTTCGCTGAGCATAATCCCTTCCAGTTCCATTCATGTTCCTATGAATGCATCTAGTTTTTCTTTTTTTATTGCTGAGTAGTATTCTATCGTGTATATATACCTTATAGGGGCCCTGGTGACTATACTGGGCCCACCTGAATGAGCCAGTCTTACATGCCACCTGGAGAGCCTTAACCAAACCACGTTATATAGTCCTTTTTGCCATATAAAGTGACTCAGGCTCCCCATTCAGTCCAGTTCAATCAGGCAGACTAATTTTAAACTATAAGTAGTAAACACCAATGACCTAAAAAACAGGGATAAAACAGAAAAATATGGGTCATAGAGGAAAACAAAAAATACACAAGCAAAAGTTTTAAAAAATGGAGCAACCTGTACCGCACGAAGTGGGAATAAGTGAGCACTGTGCAACCTTCACTCCAGAACCTCTAAGGGGGACACTTTTCCACTTTGATCCAATATCACAAATAGAATTCAAAATAATGACTATGAGTCATGAGAAAAAAAGTATTTCTGCATGGTTGAACAAGGAAGATCATAAAACATTTCAATTAAGTGATTACTACATTTGAAAGAAATTTAACTTAAATGGAAAATTTCATTCTCTGAGGCCAAATTATATTTACTCTGTGCAGTGAACTAAATATATCCCTCTAAAATTCCTATGTTAAAAAATAAAATAAAATAAAAAATTCCTATGTTATCCTCTAATCCCCAAAGTAATAGTGCTAGGAGGTGGGGCCTTTGGGAGATAGTTACATCATGAGTTAAGTCCTCAAGAATGGGACTAGTGCCCTTATACAAAATAACTACAGTGCTCCCTTGCCCTCTCCCCCACGTGGGACTATAAGGAGAAAACACCTGTTTGCAACCCCAAAAAGGGCCCTCACTAGAACCTAACCATGTGGACTCCCTCACTTAGAACTTTAAGGTTCCAGAACTGCAAGAAGAAAATTTCTGTTTATAATTCACCAGTCTATAGTATTCTGTTACAGCAGCCTGAAATAACTAAGGCAAAGTTTAGCAAAGAGATTTACATCTTTTAAGTATCCCTGAACTTGCACATCCAAAAAAAATGTTAACTTTCAAAGCATCATTGTGGGAATATATAATACATCCCAATGAAATCACTGTTGCCTGAAAACTTCCCTTTAAAGTTATTTTAGAGTCAATTATACATCATTATCAGTGTTGTTATTTTATAAGCACACCTCATTTTTTTTTAACCCAGAACGGTAATTAGGTGAGTTACCAAGATAGGCAATCATCAGACTTGGTCCCAAATGACTTTTGACCAAAAAAATCAAACATCACATATCCTGATAATATCATATATCACTGAATTAAGGGCTCAGTCTTTCCAAACTGCCTTCTCTCATCAAGACCACACACTTTGGATGTGTAAATTATGGTTTGCTGCTTAACAGGACTCTGATTTTGATCAATCAGTCACAATTTACATGTACTATTCATCACCTCATTTACATTTAGAAGATATTTAAACACATGCAAATTCCACTAAGCTATAAGTCTATTCCCCATCAATGCCTATGCATCACACACACTACACACATCTACTGATATATGCTGACATTGCAAGTCTTACTGGGATACTAAACTATGGAACATATATTTCTCCTCCCTTCTTCCACAGACTCTGGAGACTTAACTTCTAAGTTTCAAATTCCCACTCTTCGGCCCTGGGAATCCAGATGATCTAAAGTCAAACTGTGAAGCAGGATTTATTACACTATCACATACACATGGCTTCACAAGCACACACACACTCATTCCTTCTGGGCTTTCCAGAATCATTACACAGACCCACTTTCCTTCCAGTTGTGTATATTTCAAGTTGCTGACAACCCAGCTCCATTAGCAACTTCATAGGTAAAGCTGGGCTCTATCACTGGCCTTGATAGATGGCACTCTTGGTGTCAACAAGCTCCATTCATACTCTGACATCATCGTGTCCATAGAAACAACATCCTACATTTTCAAAGGGGAAGGAAACTACAGGGGCTTCTTAAAGAGGGCAAAACCCCAACAATGCAAATGAAATGTGCAAACTGTTAACTAATGTGCTCTTTTAAGGGGATCTTTGTCCTTAGAGAAAGACATCATCACAAAGTACAGGTTTAGAATGTTACCAAAAAAAAAAAAGAAAACACAACAAACAGGGAATAAACAAGTAGGAAATACAATTACAAAATTCTTTCTGAAATGTAATCTACTCTACTTTGTATAAGCCAGATTTAAGGAATTTATATCTTCTTAAAATAAGACTTGTAACCCTACAACATATTGATGTCGATGTAATTAATGCATTTTAAATGATTAAACATTTTTAAAATGTCTTTTGACTTTGTTTATGTGTTATAAACTTAACATATTTGGCAATAAATTTTAATGATTTTTTTGGCACTTCAACAAAGAAAGATAATTTCATATGCAAATTCCACAAGAAAATGTAAGAACCAAGCCACAATCATGCAAATACCGAATGGTGGAATTATATTGGACACAAAGATGACAAAGTCAAACTATTACATGAAATTAGAACAAAGCATTTTCTAAAGCAATCACAAATATGAAAAACTCTTATAGAAGAATATCAGTCCTGGCATCATCCTCTGATTGTTTATAGAAACAGAAGAGATGACATGGGCACTGCTAGAGAATTCGCTGTGCTTATGAGGAGAAACCAGCACATTCTTTGAAGTGTTTATAATTACTAGTCTGATTTACAGCTCCAGAAACATTGTAGGAATGTCTTTCTAGGAGTAAGACAGTGTTTTAAAAGACAGACAACGTTGCCCAAATCAGTCACCCAAAAGCAATAGAATTTAGAAAAGAGGAGAGTACACAGAGCCATGGTCTTTGGGAGGCCATGCGTGTAGAAACGTGTGGCTCCTGTCCCAGATGACCAGAATCTCAACCAAATGGCTATATCAGAGGTTGCAGGCTCTCTTTTCTAGTCTCTGAGCAATAGTGAGAATGTAAGTTTATAAGCTGAGAGAAGGGTCCTTGTGGCATCAAACAAGACTCACCAGAAACCCACCATGGGGAGCCCAATAGCACATGGGGTCACCCTGACCATTCCTCTTTATTTACCTTATGTCAAACCCACCAGATTTATATCAGCCTCGGTATTTATAGTGAATACTATAAAAATACATATGTTCAATTTATACCGAATCATTGTTTTATAATGGTAAGCCACATTAAGACCCATTTCTTGGTGCTCCTATAGACCTGTCTGTGGGCATATACCCCTCCTTAAAAATGCCAAAAAGGTCACACAGGCGCTGCTGTAAGGTTTCCACCATGGACTTTAAGAACGTGGCCTGTGAGGAGCCACACTCAAGAGTAAAAGTCGAGCCAGGCGATATAAGCTATATGGGATAAAAAAGACCGCTTATGTGTGAACCTGGACATAAGCCAGGGTAGGAGAGGATGAAGGAAGTAAATTCAGTGGAAGAAAAAGAGTATAGAGAAGAGGGGTGTTGGGGGTGGTGGTGCTGCCCTATTCTCCACTGTCAGATAGGCAGGAGTCGCTGCCTCCCAAGCAGGACACAGAGAACATTATTAAGACAAGGTTCATGCTTATAGACAAACGAGAAAAGATTGATGTTTAATAATTGCAACTCAGAGATATAAAGTAGAAGGATGGCTAGGGGTTTAGCCCAGAGACAAGGAGGAGAATATGAAGGCAGAAAGAACAGACAGGAGCCTCCAGGTGCCTACACAGGAAATCCAATCACTGTATATTGGAGGAAAAGATTGTCAGAAACTGGTGAGAAATAAGGCTTGAAATCTAGCTGGAAGAGCTCATCATCAATTTTTAAAATAACCCAAATAAGGGAATAAATCTGACATACTTGATCAATGGTGCTGATAAAGGGGGAAACATTCTCTCAGAAATTTGAATAACAAAATGAAATATCTGTGCCAGTAGAGAAAATCTGAAGAGATAAATGAAGGGCTGTGAGGTCAACCACCATTGGTGACAGTCAAGGCGAACCAAGGTACTAAAATAAGGTGGCCATCGAAGCCTCCAGATTCCACAGGGGCCACAGAGGGCCACCCCTTTTGCCATCTCTGCCCAATCAACTACAGATAACATTGCTTCTGACAGCTTTTAAAGGACAGTCAGATGTGAACCTACACTCCTTGCTGCCCATCACTGCCTCTGACAGCACTTCTATTAGGAAAGGCACATGCAGATGTGAACAGAGACCACTGTCCGCGGCCATCCTCTGAGCCTGTCAGCTCCTGGCTTTGGGCATGTGCCCATCAGAGCTGCCATTCCAATCCTCCCACCAGAGGTTCAGCGACATGTTGTGGGCTCAGGGGCTGGATGTGGATGGCTGTGTAGTAAGATTTTATTGTCTGCAATGACCCATCTACCTTTGTGTATTGGTGTCTCCCCCTCCAGAGTGGACTGTTTATCTCTAACTGCCAAGCTTTCTGACCAATCCCTGGGAAAGGCCTGAACAAAAGTCAGTTCTACCTGGGAACAATTAGAGCAGGAGAAAATGCCCCGTAAGTGGAAGGAGTTTAGGAAATGTGACAGAAGGGCCTGGAATCATTATAAGATCTTCTAAAACAAGTGATTTCCAAAAATCAACAGACAACTATACATCTGACATTCCCAAGGGGAGGAGGAGGGAGAAGAAACAAAATGGGTGGAACGAGCACAAGGGACTATGGTGATGGTGCACAGGTGAATCGGTGATGGGAATTTCACAGGGATGAGAAATCTACACTGTACAAAAATGAAAAATAATGTAAAATACATACAAAATTAAAATTTAAAAAAGCACTCAAAAATAAATAAATGAAACAAGTGATTTCCTAACTAAGGCACATTCACAAGCCACTCTGGCACTTGCTCAGTTGATGGGGTACAAAACCTAAGACCCTGATGCAGCCCACATGCATGAGGACCCTGGGAGTCTAAAGTGACTTTTGCCATCAACAGTCACTCCATTCCTAAGACACCAAACACCCTGTTTCTCCATATAATAGCCAAATATTTGGTGGCATTCAAAGATGAGCAATTCACAGGGGCAAATTAGAAAAGGAAAGGGTGAATTAAATAGTGTCCATATCGAGATAAGCTTTGGCCAACAACTGCAAACCCTAAGGACCCACAAGGAGTTAGACCTTTAGGAAGGTGAGCAAAATCCATTAAAAGCTTAAGTACAGCCCAGAAACCAAAGCAAGGAAAGCAGCTGACACCAGAGTAAAACCACCATACCAAAGCCACAAAACCAGACGAGGCCTCCCTGGCTGGGCCGTGTTTATAGTTGATGCTATTTGTCACCCTATCTCCTCAACTCACCCCACTTTATTCCTTTCTCGCTTACCTTATTTCCCTGCTTAAGGTCTGGGCTAGCTAGCGCAAGTATGGTGGTCAACGCTTCTCCAGGGTGTGTGAGGCTATGCTCACGCCATGAGGTCATGGCGGTACAGAGGTCGTGCCCTGCGGATCTGTCACCTGTGCTCCTTCGACAGCTGCCGCCACAGCTGCTGCCTTGGCTGCGATTGCCCCCCACCAGCACCTCACTTACACACAGCAGTGGAGGGTGATTGAAGAGGAAATCAGAGGAAGTCAAGAGCTCCTAGTAATTCACTGCCTATTCTGTAAAAGCTCATCTGCATTGGCAAGTGTGAACCCATCTCCTGGGCCAGTCACCCAGATCTCTGGGCACAGAACAGCAAACTAGCTGGGGGCTAAGAAAGAAGTGTTGGGGAAGCTGGTGTCTATAAAATGGCTTTCAGTGTGGACAAGGCCAGCTAGAACATGGGAGCAACCCAGATCCTGAAACAAGTCATTGTAACTGAAAGCTGAAAGAGAGAAAGAGACAAAGAAAGGGGTGCATGTGGAACCAATTTCTAATACCCATTCTATGAGCCCTCTCAAACTAAAATGCTCCTCAAGGTCAGGCTGCGCCCTTCCAAGTGCTTTAGAATAGCCTGACAGATGCTAATTAAATCTCCAGAATCCACAGCCCGCAGGGAGATGTAAATGTGTGTACCTGAGGAGGAGAATCAATCTGGATTGTTCCTGGGTCTCTTAACAGCTTTTGAAAGGGCCTTGCAAGGAAAATATTTTGATGACCTCCTAGAATATTCTACCCAAGATGAACCACTAAGAAACTATCTGGAGACAATGCAAGAGTAGTAGAACGAACAGACTAGGAGAGAGATTTGGACCCACATCCCGGAGCCAGCCTTCTCTGGCTGTGTGACCTGAGGAAACCCTTCAGCCATGGAAGCCTCTGAGCACCAGGTGGCTGACATCACTGCACCAGATTGTGTTGGTAAAATGCCCTGGACTTTTCTGGGTATGTACAGTCTATGGCTATCAATCGTGGTGTGCTGTAAACTAAACTTGAAAGTACCAGAGCCATTTATGACCCCCCAGGGTCCTCTCCTGTGTACCCCACTCACCAAGCCAAGTCTCTCCTGATATGCCAGCTACTGTGGAGAAGACATTCAAGTAGGTTTATTAGTAGGCAGACTAGGGGTACCCCGGATCCCCAAACTTTCATGCTCTAAATTGTTCTGCCATCTGTTTGCATAAAGACAAAGCATCCTCTTAATGGGAAAGAACTTTAATAGGATAGTGTGCATAGAAAGAAGAAGGGTAATCATTTCCCAACGAAACACTCAATGTTACCCATGCCCAGTGGGTAAATGTTCAGCCACACAGGGTTGGCCCAAAGCAGGGTCGCTGAGGCCTGAAAGCTTGCCGCAAGTCTAAGGCAACTTCTGGCAGGGAACCATAGGAAGCTGCTAGGCAAGTTTGGGGTGAAAGGAGCAAAAGCAAGAGTACAAATCAAGGTAATGGCTGCCATTGCCAGCCTCCCCAAAAGTCTCTCCCCATGTCTCTTCCAAGTGTCCATGTGTCTTGATTCCATGCCTCCTTCCATGTTCCCCAAGTCCCTGGTGTACGTCCAAAGTGAGAAACAAACGGCTTTCTTTGCACGTCTTAGCTTCGTGTGCATCCTCCAAATCTTCTAAGTCTTCTCTCAGTGTCTTCTCACTGTGCAGCTCCACCCTTCATTAGGTGGGACAGAGAGCATGGAGCCTCTCCTTTTTATGGAAATTACACTCTGCAACAGGTTCCCAAGGCCTCGTGGCCCTGACTGTAAAACGACCAACATGTGCCTACTACTAGCCAAGCAAGGCAGGGAGGAGCCTGCCAGCTCTACTCTGCTTCCAAGTTTCTCAGCCTCCTCATCTACAGGGCCACTGCTTTGTTCTGCAGGGTTCTCGGCAGAAACCCCAAACCCACAACTCCCTGCCCTTATATGCTCATGTCCCTGAATCTCATCAAGAAGCCAAATACTTCCTTTCTCAGGGTCCAAACAAAAAGTGTTATGCAAAAAGGTCCAGAGAGCTTTCTCTCCACTCAGTTTCAACACATTCAGATTACTTTCAAATGAAAATTATTAACACTTAGTGGAGTCACATGCTGTTGGGGAGATGCTACTTAAGGGGGGGCTAGCTTTCATGTTCACCCATTCACACATAATAATGGCACATGTAGTACCCAGTCTCCAAGAATCATAGTCCACGAAATCCACACACAAGCAAATTTAGAGACAATGGCACATTTCATCTTTTATCAGTGACTTCTATCAGACAAATAAGAAAATGGTTCTAAATGTACATTTTACAGATGGGAAAGCCAAGTCAGACTCAAATTGCACAGCTCCAAAATCCATGTTCTTCCTCTCAACCACTAAGGAATCTCTCTAGGATTATCTTTCCAAAATGGGAATTACTATTTCCCTGGTTTAGAATATGGCTACTTCTTACTTCCTGAATGGGTGCATTTTAAAAAGCAAATTTTCAGCCAAACTACATGTCTGGTAGCAAAACCATATTTTACAGTGGCTTGGAAAATAAAAATCAACAGATACTTAAAAAGGAAAAAAAAAACAACACCCATAAGACTAGTCTGTTCCTGATACTGCAACATTCTCACAAGATGGCATGCAGCAAGGCCAGGGCAGTTCTGCAGAGTCAGACACACTGTTTACTAAGAAATCCAAGATCAGGAAAAATATCCATTTCCCGCACAGTGGTAACTGCCCTCAATTTCATCTACTGGAGACAAGCTTTGTTATTCAAATGGCTCCATCAGTAAATATTTGCTGGATCCAACAAAGTGTCAGATATATACTAAGTGCCACAGAACAGCAATGTCCAACAGAACTTCTAGAATAATGGAAACGTTCTACTTTTGTTCTGTCTCTAGCTACTGGCCACATGTGACCACTAAGCACTTGGAATGTGGCCAGTACAGCCCAGGAACTCAAATCTTTAATTTAAACTTAAATTACCACATGCAACTCATGGTGATTGAATGAACAGCACAGTTATTCAAGATATGAGAAAACATGGTCCCTGCACTTGGAAGCATGTTCTATCTGGAAGAATAAGAGAAGGACACATGAAAAGTTAGCTCATAATTACAAGGTAGGAGGTAAAGTTGCCAAGAAAATGACATGGAGATGAAGACTGTGGGAACTGGGAGCACCCAGGAAAGATTTTCCAGACTCAGCAGAACCTGAACCTCAGAGAGAACTGTCTAGACCAAAGATGGCAGGCACCAAACTGCTTTACTCTTCTCAAACTGACTGTATTCATCTCTGCAGTCATCTGGAATCAGAGTGCTAGTGTTAATAAGCTTACAGACAAACAGGGGTGTAGAGGTGTGTGTGTGTGCGTGTGTGTGTGTGTGTGAGAGAGAGAGAGAGAGAGAGATGTGGGGGTTACCAGGACACACACAGTACTGCCAAAACATACCCAGGGAAGAGGGTACCATAGGTGACAAGAAAGGCATCTCCCTTGACAGTAGGACACAGCAGGGCTCAGAGCTTTATGGAAAGCCAAAAAAAGGTCATTGAGTTATGAAAGCTCCAGAAAATAGTCTCTTACTGATAGCGTATCCTCAGAGAAACCAGAGAGAGGAAGAACCCAAGTGATGACAGAACTTGACTGGGCAAGGACTGCCCACACAGCTTTCCACACTGTTACCAGTGGGGGTTGTAGGTAGAGGATCAGTTATATTTCAACTCTTGGTTTTGAAAAAATGTAACCAGTAGACGTCTAAAGCTGGATGGACATGGCTGTCCATTGGGATAACACCCTCTCACAAATCACACCTGCCCCACTTCAAACCACCCCCCTTCCAACTACTGTGAGTGGCTGCTGCTTTTCGAGGATACACGCTCCTCTCCTTGCACTTTCACAATTGGGTGGGGAGCCCTCAGGGACTCAGAAGGGCCCACAGTGTAGGAAAGATGGATCCGCCCGGCACAAGCTCTACCTTTACTCCTCACTGTTGGTGTACACCCAAAGAGCTAAATATCTATCCAACCAGCAGGTATTTCTTTTTCACCTACCTCTGTCTTCCAGGGTGGGGGTTGGGGGTGGGGGAGCTCTTAACACCTTGGAGGAGAATATTCATATAAAAAGAAATTTCCTGCAATTGTTTCAATCGGTGAATGGGCAACAGCCTAGCCCTGGAAGCTGGGCAGAACCTCTCAGAGGGGCAACATTAGCACTGAGAGGGAAACAAGAGAACTTGCCCTGGGTTATCTGGCCTGAGCTATGCTCAGAGTCAGCAGGAGAGAACAGCCAGAGTATAGGATCTGACCACACATCCTGGGGGTTCACACCCCAGCATGTCACTGATGTGAACACGGGAGCCTCTACACCATTTTCCGAGACTTTGCTTCCTTAGCTACAACCCCTCACTCCCACGGACACACTAACATAAATCTTCTTTAGCACATATTAGTTGAACAGTCACACTCAAGCATAATGACCTGATGAGCCCCTAATTCTGTTTTGTGTGAACGTCATCAGAGCAGGGACCATGTCTATACGTGTCTTACTCCTGTGCCCCAAAGGCCATTATGATATGTATTGGCACATAGTAGGCTTCAAATGAACATGTTTTGAACAACTGAATCAATGATTGAGCTCCGACATGTGAAAACGATCTATAAATAAGCAGCACGATGGACACGTCTGTGATTGTTACTTAGTGTGGATGATGACAAGAGAATTAATCCTCTTAGCTGTTGGAAGCCATTCGCTTTCGTTTATTTGACAAAACTGTTGCCTTGGAAGGACACCATAAGGAAAGGGGCTCTTACAAGCTATCCCACGGTGCCCTATTTCAGGGTTCTCTTCATGGCCATGCCAAAATATCCAGCTCATCTGTTAAGATGCAATACTGCTTTATTCTGACCCATTGCTGGTCTCTGTGGGAGCTTCGGTTGAGTCATCTGGGCATTTGAAAAAAACGGAGAGGCCTACTGGTTAAACCTGCTGGGTGTCTGGTCCGGGACCAGCAACAATGGTTCTGACTGTGGGCTAAGCTGCGAAAAGCAGTCCAGGTCCTGCCAACCCCCACCTTTGGCTGAATCCAACCCTATACCCTAAATGCCATGGGCACCAGGAGCCAAAGGAAACTGCAGTGGCCAAAGTCCGGGAGAGCTTGCTCCCCCATGCTGACACACTGACGGGGACAAAGGCCTTCCGAATTGCACTGAGCTGGTTTGGAGATGGAAGGCCTTTATGCAGGTTTCCAAGGAGATGACTCAGATGCTGTTACCATGGAAACTGTTGCTACCATCTATTGTCCATCACCCCTTGACAGAAAGGCGGGGAATCAGGAGGAGGGAAGATGAAGAAGGAAACAAGAAGAGTTGGATTTTTGTCAAGATGAAAAAAACATATTGAAGTGGGTCCTCTAAAGACTTCTACGGGATCGACAACAAAACCTGCAGTCGCCAAAGGAAAGGAATTAGGGACATGAGTGTTTGTGTTCTGTTATTTGTGTTGGTGGCACTGGGCAAAGTGGCATATAAGAATGACCTCCACCCATTTGCTGGGCCCCGTCCCCTAGGATCTGTAGAGAAAACACTCAGAGTGAGGGTCCATCAGAATGAGGCAGGCCATAACCCTGGAGCTGCAGGCCATAAGAAAACAGATGCAAACTCTCCCCTTCTTTCCTTTCCTGCTGAAAACTTTTTTTCAGTAAGAGTATTAGAAAGCCCTCTTTTTTTTTTCTTTTTGCTACTAATGAAGTGCTAATTGTTTTAATCTAATGAGAGCAGTTCATGGGTAAATTATAATAGTTCATAAATAACAAGCATACAGGTAAGCGCATAGGTAATGGAAGATACACAGAATCTGGCAGCAGGTCTGAAGAGACCCATTGGAAGGCAAGTCTCATCACACCCTACATGCATAACCTTGGGCACTTAACTTGCCCAAGTGGCAACGATCTCTTCTGTTCCATGGAGACAGGAGCTGCCAGTTTACTTGCTATGGCAGAATGCCACACCAGGAATCGTGCCATCGCGGCTCAGATACCAGGATTGGGGTTATCTAAAATGCCCTGCCCATATCAGCATTAGGCTTTGGTTTCATAGACTCGGGCCAGGAAAACAGGTGGTATTCAATCAACTGTGGTGACACTAAAGTATGAGTGATGAGCTAGACTAGGTCCCCCCAGCCTTTTTTCTTATCTAGGCCATCCGACCATACACAGGCATCAAGTCTGATAATCAGAGCTATCATTTCCTCAAAGTAGTCTTGGGAAGTTAAATTTCAACTGGTAATAAGACGTTGACATTATAGGAAGAGTTCTCTGGAGGAGGGATGAAACACAGATACTGATTGAAAGAAAACAAGGAAAAAATTTGGCAGGTACATCATCAAGCTCAGTACATCGACATAAGGGCAGAGAATGCAACTTGGGAATAAACTGGAGTCTGGAAGGAAAAGTGAAAGTAGAAGTTATATACCTGAGTCTAGAAAGATCTCACCTTTCCCACTCTTTGGAAAAGACAACAAAACATATGAAATCTATCTCTCACAATAAGCTCTGAAAAGCTGCTGAGAAGGACCTGCCATTCTCTGTGTGTGCTCCAGGAAAGGTGACTGAGGTCAGGGCACCCAGAAATCAGACAAAGGAGGCATTCAGGCACCACAGGCAAACAGAGGGGGAAAAAATGCAGTTATGACCCTCTTGTTCTTGCACAAGTTTCTTATTGATGTTTTTCTTCCAAATAACACTACCGTGCATTGTTGGAGTTTCATACATCAGGAACATCTGTCTTGAGGTACCAGACAGGAAGGATTAAGGGGAGCAAAGTCTTTTCGCTTGTGGTGGTATTGGCTAATCTTACATGCCAGGAGGGAAGGGACCTGGACAACAGGAAATACACTGGCGTGCCAGTGCCTGCGTGCACAGATCGCCCTTGATAAACACCAGAAACCACAGCAAGGCAAGACCACACAATCAAAACGGGGTCACTGGAGGTCAGCTAATGCCCCTGGTGCAGAAGATAAGAGTGACACCTTGCTTTAGCTTTCATTATTATTCCCACGAAATGATTTCCAGAACTTTAAAACTCCCAACTCCCACAATACGTCCAGACTAACTAGGGGCAGCACGTCTCAGCAGTGGTTTCTCTGCTTCGCCAAGGCAGACTTCTCCAATGAGGATGTAACTGACCACGCGCATTCTCTCCAGACTGCCCCCAACACACAGTACAGAGAGAATCAAACTAGCATCAAGTAGCAGGACATGTTAGAGTTAGAAAGACTGAGATCAAAGAGCCAACAGATGACCATCCAGAGTTAAGAGCCAACCAGGAGATCCTGGGCCAGAATCAGTCTCTTGACCCTAACTGCAGCCCTGCATTATACCATTATCAACACATGGTCACCCTAATTGTAAGGGGATCTCCTCAACCAGACCAAAATCTCTGATAGCAAGAATTATCTTTCTTCATTATTCCAGGCACTCATGCTATAACCCCAGCTCTGAGCTAAGACATCTAAGAGACACACTGAAGCATTTCCTGACCAGCTTCCCCTCCCTCTTTATTAAGAGCCAGTCTGTGTGCTCCATGGAGGGCACCCACAAGCAGCCCCACCACGGCAGTCACCCCATACCGTCCTTGTGCATTTGCCTGTAATATACTCATTGGTAATGTCTGCAAGATCTTGAGACACTGAATAGAATGTGTCTTATTTCCTGTGTGGATCTCAACACCCAACACCTATCGGGAGGTCACAAAAAGACTGAATTTAAAAAGATTCTAAAGCTAATCTCAATTCACTCACACACATCACAGAAATCTTGGCTATTTCTGGGACCAGAACTGATCAGTTCATCCTCCTGAAACTATCCATTTTCTTGGTTCCCACTCTTGACTCCTTGGGAAGAATTCTAGCCACAAAGTCTGGTCTGACATCTTTAAGACAGCTCAGTGACCTGTGATATTTTTAACCCCAAAATGTTTTAATGTTGGTATAAATTAAGTTATTTAATGGAAGCAGGTGTGCGCTCTTACACCTTGCAGTTTGAAGAATCCATCATCATTTATTAAACAGTCTTCTAACTCCACTGTCAAACTCCATTGCCAAAAAGAAGAGAAGTGTCACTCACTCTAACACACTCAACAAGTAATTCAGTAATTTGGATCTAAACAGATGTTCTTAGTCTGACCCAGTTCTCCACCAAACCTGACCAGCTGGCAGGATTTGAGAGTGTCTCATGCACAAAGCAGTATCTAATAAGCAATGGCTAATGGACATTTGAATTGTTTCCAGTTTGGGTTATTACAGTTAAAGTCTATGAACACTCACGCACACATCTTTGCAAGGACATATACTTTTTGTATTTCTAAGGGAAACACCTGGAAGCATTTCCAGACCTCTCAAAAAATCTCTGAAATTATGTTCAATAAGAACATTTTAATTTCAGAGAGTGAGGGAAGCCAGTACTGATTTAAGAATCAAGAAACCTGGGATCGGACCTCCTGGTTGTGCAGTGGGTTGGGCAGCGCACTATGGGGCAAACCACAGTCACAGCGTCACAAGTTCGATCCTTGCCCCTGGCCAGGGACAGGACCCACATGGCGCAGCAGACCTTTCCTGCCTTGCCCGCTGCTGCCCTCAGCAGTGTGTTTCAGTCAGTCTGCCTGTTCTGTTCCCTACTCTATCTCTGGTGAATCCTCTCACCTCCCTTGACTCTGGCCTGTACCCCAGTTCTTGTATGCATAAATAAATAAATCTTAAAAAAAAAAGAAAAGAAACCTGGGCTCTTCTCCTAGTACTGTCACTAACTAGGTGTACAACCTTGGGCAAAGTCTTTAACCTCTCACAGCTACAAATTCCTTATTTGTAAAATGCCAGTGACATTTTGTTCTAAATTATCTCTAAGTTCTCCTCCAACTGCAAGTGAAGGTGGTGACAAAGGTGATTCTCAGGGAAGAGTTTCTGCTTTATCTCATAGCACAGGAACCAGGTGCTAACTGAAGCAGGAACCTGGTCTCAACAGAGGGAGAGAATAAATGGCTCCTGGTCCCACCCAGCAGGATTCAGACGCTCCCTACATAGGACCCGCCCTACCCAGCTGGCTCTATCGGTCCTCCCAGCCGAACTGCTCCTACCCCCCGACCCAATCCACTTCAGTGATGTTAACGTGGACTAACTACAAGTATGACTGTCACAGCAGGGCAGGTGGAAACACTTCCGATTTACCTGGCAAAGTTCATCTCCAGCTCAGAAGTGAGATGGAGCCAATGACACGGTGTCTGAAAACCCAGACAGAGCCCCACAGGAAGATGGTCGCTGCACAAGGGGACCTGGGACCCACCTCAGTAGAAAACCGCTTCCCTGTGGGTCGGGCAGCACACACACTGAATCCTAATCAAACTTCTCCGCTCACACCCCTTTGGGGGAAAAGCTCCTTCACCAATTCTTACAGCAGCTCTTTTGCAGGTTAAATGAAATTGAAAGTTGTTCCTAAGGATCCCTGTAAGAATCAACAGCTAACATCCTGGACAGCCCAGGGGTAAAGTTCTTTCATTTCAAACTGACTAAAAATAAGAAACATTAATTAAAGAAGAAGACTTACCAGGAACACCCAGTCTCTCAGGAGTAATCCCAAGAGTTGGCTGTAGATGTTTCTGGTGAAAGCATCACGACTTCCACCGTAATTGATGGGTCAGCAACAGAAGCTAGGCCAGCCCAGTTAAGGGTCCAGGGGGTGGGGTGGGGGTGAATTATGCTCTTCCACAAACTGAAAAGGGACTGAACTTGCTGTTTTTCAACAGGCAGGAAAGTAAGCCTTAGGACACACTGTTCACCACCACCAGCTCTCCTCCCCAGTTTCTTCCACACAGGGAAGGGAAGGATTCCTTCATGCTAAGCCACAGAAAAGAGAGAAAGTGAGGTGAGACAGAATAGCGAACGCTGTCTGGACAGGATGGTTCACAGGTCTTCTTGCCATTTGAGCCCACTTATTGCCTCCCCCATGGGGTGCCACCTCAGCATTGGTGAGTATGACTCAATCTGGAATGCTCTTCTTACCTTGTCCCTGCTTCTGTGGCTGGCTAACTCCTAGTCATCTTTCTAGTCTTAATTCTGATGTTTCTTCCCAAGCTTTCCCTTCCACCCTATACCGAGGCAAGTGTCTTTTCAAAGTGTGTGTTTGTATTGGGGAGACCTCTGGTTCTAGTGGGCTTTTCTGTAGATTATAAAAGGTTCCCTTCTGCAGACAGCATGTGTCCTGAGGGAGCATGGCCTGGATTTCAGTCTCTCCTGCCCCTTCAGCCCTTGGGCGCCCCTACCCTGCTTCCAGTATGCACTTATCAGACTCCCTGTAATTAGCCCTTGATCTGTCTGCATTTCTGCAGACTTTGGACCATGCAAAGGCAGGGCCATGATTGATCCAAATGAAATCCCTAGTACCCAGTCTGCCACGCGCACTCTGGGTAAACACTGAACAAATGAAAGGACACTGGAGATCACCTGCTCAGAACCCCTCCCTGTGGCTGTTCAGGTTTCCATGTCCTGCGCTGGCATGAAGCCAATCCATTAACACACAGGGGGTTTATCGTCACCTTTACATTTAGGGGATTATTTTGACTGGGGCAGCAGAGAAGGCAGCTCCAGATCCTTCCTTCACTCAGAAAACGTAACGCAGGTTCCAGCTAGAAGGAGGGCTGTGTTGTAAGGGCTGTGGCACCCCTGCAGAAGCAACCTCCGTGTTCACGGGTGAAGAGTGAGCTAGGGCCCAGCTGAGTTTGCCCGAGTGTTTCCTGGCTGGTTCAACGGCGCTGGATAAGGGTGCCACCCACAGGGCCAGAAGCCAGGTCTCCTGTGCCAGCCAGGCAGTTGTCTCTCAACACACACACCCATGGGCTAGGCAGGGCTACACGGAACCGATGCCGGCCAATGCCGGAAGTTAGGGAGGCCCTGTATTTAAAAATCTGCAGTAGTTGAGCTTAATAAAAAGGAGAGCGGAGAAGCCAGTCTAACCCAGCAGCAAAGGTCTGTTTCAGTTAGTGTCTGAGTGGGAGGTGAACGAGTGAATGTACCAGGAAGATGCCAAGCTCTGGCCTGGGGGAGGAGAAGCACCAAGCCCCATACCAGGAAGCCTGACAGAGCTGACACACAGCACCTGCCCCCACATCTCCGGTGTCAGCAGACAGTATACTGGTCCTTCCACAGCGTGAAATTATGTTGAGATAAAATCAAGTAATTCCGTATGTTATCACTGGGTTGTACGATTCTTTGCACCACCACCCTACTAAGCTGCTGTTCTTCCTGGGATCCTCTTCTGTGTCCTGGTCCATCTGACCGCCTCTAATCATTTAGTTGTCATAGCCAGTGATATGCGGCTCTTTCAGGTCACTCCCTAGGATTCTTGGGTGATATCAAGATACATCAAGCGTATTCTTGGGTCCTATGGTTCACAGCACAGCTTTGGCACAGAGTAGGCTATGTAAGTATATAGCTCTGGCGCACTGTAGGCGGATATAAATGTGTATGATCTTGCACCCAGACACAGATATGTTTGCCCTTTCAGTCTCAGAGGACTAGCCATGAAAACAGAAAAAAACTCTCTATTATTAAAGAGAGTTTATTCTCTTCATGTATGTGTGTATAACAACAGTGAATTTATTATACTTGCATGTCAGATTTCATTATACTCATAACAGAACTCCAAAACCTCAGCGGATGCAGTCCACTGATTTAGAAGCAGCTGACATTTAGATCCACCCAACCCTACAAACGGGGCAAAAGGAACTCACAGAAAGATGATCTGAACCGAGCTCACAATGGTCCCTGCACACAGTCCTCATGAAAGCCTCTTTGCTCCCTGAGGGCACCTGCACACATCAGCAGGCCATCCAAGCGCTTGCTGCTGGCTTCAGCATTTATTTTTACTGTTAAAGAACCCTTATCAACATAATCATGGCCGGTAAAGACAGCCATGATTAATAATTAATACCGATGTTTAAGCAAAGAATCATAGAAATTGGTAGGTGTACACCTTAACCTATGCCCAAAGTCTTCCTTAAATAATATACTGATTCTCATTTTCAACTTTGCTCTCCAAGTTCATTAAGAACTTAAAGGTGTTTGTTAAATAAATGTAAAATCTGGATGTAGACTCTTTAAGGTTCTCCATTTCCCTTCAACTATTTTACTATTATCTTCTTCATGCCTAATTCATTGGCAGCTACTTTTGTAGCAACGCATTTCCTCCAAACTTGTATAAAACATTCAGCTTAGTTCTACAAGCAGCAATTACAAGGGAGTATATGTTTAGCATTTACAAACATGTTCAGCACATAGTATGTGCTCAGTTAACATTAGCTCTCCCCTCCATTCACTTTTCACTCATGTGATGATTAAATTTCTCAACTCCAGCCATGCATTGCTTCATGACAGACATACATTTGAGAACTATACTATTAGGCAATTTCATTATGTGTCAACACCATAAATATAATTATACAAACCTAGATGGCATGGCCCACTTCAGAGCTACGCTATCTGGAGGGCACATCATCAAATATGTGGTCTATGACTGATTGAAATGACTCCATGTGACTGTGAGATAACAGATTTAACCAGTGCACACAAGTTTAGGAACTTACACAATTGACTACACCTTCAGCCCAAAGAGAGGGAGCAGAATCGTGATGCCATTATGATAGCAACATGAGCACACAGCAGCACAAGCTATTTATGTGTTTCACAGAAGGAAAGAGTGGTGAGTCAGTTAAATGGAGGACACTGATGAGGAGCTTCTTCCATGATTAAGTCTTTCAAGTCGCCCCGTGGACACCATCCCCAGCCAGGACTGTCCTGGCTAAAGCAGCACAGGTTGTACCTGCACAGAAACACACAGCTTGGGAGTAGGTGAAGGCAAAATCCCACCCATGCTCTGACTCCAAGCACACATCCTGGAGTAGAGCTACGTGCACCCCAAAGAAGGGCACCTCTCACTACCTGCCCTATCTACTCTCCCCCCCTCCTCCCCACCCTGCCTCCCACCCTGCGTTCTCCTCACTGGAACCTCACCTGAGCCCATAGAACAGTCAGCAGGACCTTACATTAGTATATCACCACATTCGGTGTTGATGCCTTCTTCAGAAACGACAGCACAGTCAATAACAGTCACAGCTGCATATGAAATGGAGTTCATGCACCCAGGCCTGGCCATGCTCACTGGGGCTATAGCACCATCACAGAACAGACCTGTGCAGTGCCCAGTTCTTTGCCTCCTTGAGCACCAAGTGCTTCCAGCTGGTCTCATTCCACCCTCCAGAGGGTGAAGCTAGAGGAGCAGAAGCTTCTCATAGCTTAGCAGATCAGCTTATGGGAAAAGCGCCCGGTTCAGGGCAGAGGCAGGATCCAACAGGAGCACGGTCAGGTCCAGTAGTTCCCCCCAGGTATCCTGGGTCCACTGCTCATGTGTGCAGCACTTAGCAGTGGAATTGGCCACATCGTGAGAGGTAAATTGACTGAACATTTTCCTGGGGATTAGGTGACGGATCAGAAAAGCATCGAACACAGAGGATCTGTTATCATCAATAGAGGAAACTTAGCACTGAGCCTAGGATAAGGTAGGTAATCAGGCTGTCGTCTGGCTAGAAAGTCGGAGAGTGACCAGCACAGAGCATGCAGAGCTGAAACGTCCTACTGCGTTGAGGATGGAAAAAAGCAAGATGAACAGGAAATCAATAACAGGGCAGGCGATCGGTGAGCATCTGAGTGAATAAGAACCTAAATAACTGAGCTGTGTCATTTACATGACACTAAGGTTGAGACTAGGAGAAAAGACTGCCGTGCAGGCTCGCTCCCACCCCCCTCTCCAGCTGCTGGCTTCACTCATTTACCTTTGAGGAAGGGACCAAAAGACTTCCATGTCCCTTCTACCTCCCGGATTCTATGTTTTACTGACAAGACAGACGTCGGCAAGTGACCTGACTGTGGAGGGATGGGGGTTGCACTCATGTCAGGAGAGGGTGAGACAGCAGCCCCATGCACTCCAGCTCCACCCGGACCAACGGATGGAATGCCAGGAATGAGCCATCATCGCAGTCTTGATACTCCCTCATGGTCTTTAATCACACGGCACCACACAGGCCTGCTTTTAATTAAGCAGAGCGGGGATGCATTGGCCCAGCCACCAGAGCTTTGATCTCCCCATGGGGCGCGGTCTACACGGCTGACTGTGCTCCAAGAGTCTGGAACATAAGCCAGCCAGCCTTTGACAGCCCAGCTGGGACGGAACTCCTGGAGGCTCCTCCACAGGTACGTGCAACAGCGAGCACCCACAAAGGCGCAGAGAAGGGAGGGGGCATGGAGAAGGCCGAGGAGGCTCAGGCCATGGAAGCACCAACACTGCCACTGAAAGGCATCGGTAGCTCAGGGAAGCTTCTCAACCCCAGAGAGGGCCATGCTAGCTGCGACTAAATCCGTGAGGGAGTGGAAGATGCGATGTTGTGTGGAGAGACTCAGCTCAGACTCAGGTTAGCAGAGTGAGCCTTCCACAAGGGGAAAGCTCTGGACCTCAGGTGCCCAGGGCCTGATGTCACGACTGCTGATGAGTTTTAATATGTCCGTGGGAAAGATGCCCCTCTCTGTACGGCACCTCCTCCCCACGTGTTCAGGGCTCATTGAAGGAACCCTCAGGTCAAATGACAAAAAGTGGCAACTCACATCGAAATACATAGGTTGAGAATGTTATGAGCAGACTGGGGCTGGGCCCTGCCAGGAAGACACATGGAAACAGCTGGAATCAGAAGAGGTTCTAGCTCCATTTGGGGGTTCTCAGACTCAGCAGCCTCTCCTCCTCCCTGAATATAAACTCCCCACTCCTTCCACTGAGCACAGAGAGCTGTGTGCAGGGGGAGGCCCTGGGCCTTAGGCAGAGCAGTAACACTGCTGAGTATGGCAAACATACTCCCACGGTTTCCTCAGGGTCTCTCCAGCTGTAGCAGTGCCCACTCCCCCAGGACCTGAAGTTCTGGGATTAGATGGACTCGTGGGAGCAGGGCATCAACATGGCGTAGGAGGGAGCACACTGTGGAGGAGCTGGGCATAAAAGGACAAGAACCAGGCTCCACTTGGAGAGGACTTAGAAACTGGAGAACCTGGGGAGGAAAGACATCAAATGATCTTGCCTGTTTCACAAGAGAAGAACTCCCAGCAGCAGAGTCATCCAGGAGCACGACTGTCGCGCACGGTGTGGCCCTCCGGTCCCCAAACTCCCGCATCAAGGTCTGTGGAGCAGGATGCGTGGCCCTCATGTGGCACGCAGGCCTCCTACCACGTAAAGTGAACCCTGCTCTCTCCCCCATGAAACCCCTCTTGGCCAGGGACACCATACTGCCCCACTGGTGGGAGACCAGGGCCTGTGCTTTCTGCTCCCGGCAACTGTCCTCTCAGCTCATTCCTGTGCGCAGCCCTCGTTTTACTGAAATGAATCCCACTGTGTGCAGTCTGGGTCACACCACTTCTCCCCACAGCGGCAGGCACTCAATCCCCAGGATGCTGCCTTGGGTGAGCCGCACTCTGTGCATGTGGTCTTTCCAGCAGACTTTAAATTCCTTCAGGAAAAGACCATGTTCTGTTCACCGTCATAAATTTTCAGTAAGTATGTGCCCTTCTCAGTAAGTGTGGTGACTACTAGGATTGGCGTGTTTTCCTAACCGTTGAGGAGGGGGAAAAAAAAAGACAATTGTATCACAAACCACCTTGAAATGCCAGCATCAGATCCCAAGTTCCAGAATCTGGGAAGGTGGGTACGTATCTCAAGTAAGTTTTAGCAGGAGAGGAATCACCAAACAGACCAGGCAAATCTTCATAGGGCCTGGCCACAGGCAAGCATTTGGAAGCTTGATTTCAAAGCTCTGTCATTTGAGTAAAATTCACTGAGAGCGAAATTATTCTATGGGATGAGACAAAGTACTGCACATGAACTCTGAAAGTTCACCAAGTGTGCCCATGGCAGGGGTTCTCTGGGGGCAGTGAAGTGACTGCTTTCTTGCTGACGTGACAAAATTACAATCGTTATGACATGTTCTTCATTGAGGTGGTGGTAACGAAACTCAATATACAAACCACTGAATCATCCACTTTAAACGGCTAGTTTGCATAATGGGAGTAAAGTGTCCAGGCCTTTATTTTAAAGCAGTATATCAAACAAAGCACAGCTGCTCTGAAGGCATCTGGCAAGTAACCAGGTTGGAGTCTGCTGTGCTGGCAAACCCAGGTCACCTGCCCTCCAGCCATCCCCCTGCAGAGGGAGGGAGCAGATATGGCTACGGGGGAAGCTGCCTGACAGAGAAGGTTTACTTGGCCATGAGGAGTATTCTATCAAGTTCTAACCCTACACCTGCACCAGCCGGGCCTGGGGACCTAGATTAGAAATGCCCACCTCAGACCCACTGCATGAAAACTGGAGCACACTGTGTTTAGTGAGAGAGAAGTAGACAGAGAAGAATCACCTTCATCCAACTAAGCTAATCAGAAGCTCAGCCTGGGCCTTGGGAGTACTCTCTCCAGTTTGCCCTGACTCCCAAGGGATCCAAGACCTTTGGGGTACCAAACTAAAAGCTGGGGTGTTTCCCAGAGTCCCTCTTCCTAGGGGAGCCCTGACCTCCAGTTCTATGACCTCAATCTGAGAGATGCCTGGAAGCTCTATGAACCCACACACCCTCTTTGCTACCACTTACAAACTGGCAACTCCCTAGAGGAGGCGGCGGCAGCAAATCCAGGCTCCCTGCTCCACATTTCCCGCCCCTCAGGATTTTCCACAACGTACAACATTTATATTTGCAGACACACGATGTGCACCTATTCCAGTGGAAGGACCAGGATGACACAAACTGACCAAGTCAGAGGAAACCCAAGAGAGAAATGACTGGCTATGTGTTAGAAGTATGGTTTTGTTTTCTTTCAAACTTTCCATCCCATCTTATGTTTGTGTGCTGCCTCATTTTACATACATGGTCACTTCGGCTATATTGCTAACAGTCATCTAGTTGACCCCAATTCTTAGACGTTTCCCCCCAATTCCTGTACTTCTCATTTTAGAGGATTACTTAAATCTTTTTCAAACTGACCTATTCACAGTTAATAATCTCCTATCTTCATTTTTGAAATACCACTCCTGTGTTGACATTCCAAATACTTATATTTGAAGACTTTGCAGGCTGCCCCATTGTGCCTCTATTCTTGGGTTTGGATTCTTATTTGAGGGGCTGCTGCCTGCTTCTTGTGGAGGTGATGACCCTCGAGCATTTCGGAAATTTCCGTGCAAGCTGACATTACACAGGCATTTTTCCTCCTTACCTGTTCCTTTCTGGCAGCTGGGAGAGCCTTGCCCTACCTGGAGACAACTCTGAACAAACTAAGAGGCAAATCTGGGGTTGTCATCTAAGGATTTAAAGCTTTTAGGCTGCCACCCAGGCTTGGACCGTGTCTGGGTGCTGCACCAGCCTGGGGCCCTCGCTCTGCTCCTCCCTGGGCCTGCACTGAGCTTCGCCATACATGATCTGGCTCTAGCTCACTGGCCAGGAGCACACCTAGCCCAGACGCTCCCAGCAGTCTGGCTGTGTTCCTGCCGCGTGCCAGGTATACTGAAATGGTTTTCTTAGACAGCTGTTTAAGCCTGGCCCATCGACCCTCAGTTCTCTCCATTCCTGAACCAAGAAATTTTCCTCTTCATTTTGAATTCAGTTATAGTTTTTTAATTTTTTCTGCACATACGGGACAAAGAAGATTCTGAATGTGCTTAGTTCCCAAAATGCCCAAGAGATGTTAATATAGATCTTTCTAATGCTAAAATGCTCATGTGCTTTAAAAATGTTATGATTACATTTTGATATTTGGAAGAGGGATCTATTAAATAACAACTGTATAGTACAAAAAGTGCTGAAGAATATACTCTATAAATGTTATCAGTCGCAACTCTCAATGATAGAATTAAGGACCTTTTTATTAGCTTAAACATCTTAATCAGTTTCCAAAAACACGGATTCATTATTGTCCAGGATGCTTTTCTGTTTTTCAGGTTAAAAACCCAAAGGAAAGTAAATGGCGTAATTTCAGGTTGTGTCAAGACCTGTGTATTCCTCCCTGTCCCTCCCCCCAGACAAATTGGCCCTTTGGGAAGCAAAAGCTACTGACAGCCTGGAGAAAGAAGAGTTAAAAGCCAAGTCCTAGGCCTGTCATCAATGGGCTATTAAAGAGGGAGAATTTAAGAGCTCCCTGAGGGCAACACTAGCTTAGCAGACACAAAGCACTAATGGGTGTATTTATCACTTATTCTCTAACTAGAGGACTTTAAGGAAGAAATATAGCCCACAGCAAGGAAAGTGAGCTGAATCAGCCCTCAGTGAAAGTAAATACATAGAAAAAAATAACAGGTAAGGTCAGTAATGGCTTCCAAGGAGCACCCACAGAAAACCCTTCTGATTTTCCCCACCTAATTCGAGTTACTCCGTTAGGTCCCCATTTCAGCCCCACTGTTAGTTCTTTCCTGTGCCTGTCACAATTCACAAGTTCACACTATTGCTGCAGTGCTCTGTGTAGTACTTAGTAGTTAGTGCAAGCCAGTGAGTGGTACCAGGATGGCCCGTTCTGTTCCTGCTGAATGCCCACGCCTGGCAGATGTCCATCAACTTGTCTTGCACAAATAAGCACAACATAAGTAAAAAAAATTTGGCTTAGCCATAGGTCCCCATTTCCTCTAAAATTTCTTGTTTCCAAACAGAAAATAAATTTTATTTGTTGAAACGATCTTCTTTCATGAAACAATATGAGAGTTACGAATGGTCTATGGCTGGGGTAGAGGTGATGGGGCCTCTACTGTTCCACAGAGTACCGGGAACCAGGCCTGTGGGGAGGAAGACACAGGCCTGATCCATCTGACTGAACCAAACCATTTTTACCTACATTAGCTGGTGACAGACTAATTCAGGGAAATGGGAGGTGGGATGGCTTTGACTATTTATGAGGCACCTGCAGGTATTCTGATCCTCTTTGGAAAAGGGAGGGTGTTCATGAACTCATTTATAATGCATTAAAAATACCCCCACAATGTTGACTCACCTTATCTCTACACAGACTGCTTCCAGGGAGGCACTTGGGATATTACACCAGTTTATAGGCTGGGGAAGCTGCCACTCAGGAACCAAGAGTGACAGCCAGCAGGGCACCTGCAGCAGTGGCAAGGGGTCCAGAGCCCTGGTCAGCCAGTAAGGGTATCCAGAAGAGTCAGGAGAGGGGCAGGAGGAGTCTCGGGAGACACAGAATAGACACTTTTCCTATGACTAAGGGATGTAATAATACTCCAGTTCTTCAGGAAAGGGGAAATTACCCATACCTAGCAAATAAGTAATGAGGGGGTGTCCTCATCACCCAACCTGGCGGTGGGGAACCCTGGTCAGAGACTGAGGTTTGCACTGAAGTACCAGGATGAAAAGGTTAGATTTCAGTGACAATTGTGTGGGCAGGTGGGAGGCACCACATTCTAGCCTTCTGGGTCACAGACCTATTGTTAGGAAGAGAAAAGTTTCCAAGAAGAAGATGTATTAGATCTTATTTTTATTTAGATCAAGATACTACTTTCCTGTTTAAGACTCCCTCTGGCCCTGCAAGATGCCCAATACCTACCAGTACCAACCCCCGCCCCCCCCAACCCCCTGCCAGTTTCTACCCTCCTTCAGATGGGGTCATCCAGGGAACCAACAGGCCTACGAGCTATTTAATATGCTCCATTTGAAAACTGGGGAAATGAGGCTTAGAAAAGTGACCTTCCTCAGTCTTAGCCAAAGCCATGGTCTAATCAATTCCCCCCCAATACAAAGAGAGACAGACGTTCTCCCTAACTGACTTTCTCAGTCTCTCTCTGCCCAATTGATGGGTCCATGACCTCTCCCCTGTCTTCCTGTCCGCACACTTCTTCATCTCTCAATTTACCATTTTTATTTGTTAAAGCAAAGCTTTTAGTCAGAGGGTTGTGGCCCTTGGTGTCACAGTCACCTGCATTCAACCGGACATATACATTTTTCTATATGACCTTTTCTTGTCTTGCATAATGTCAGTTCCAAGACCTTGTATTATAAAGCCCCATCACCCTGAAAACCAAATAATGTCAGAAGTTTCCACTGACAGAGTTCCTCAACCAACAGAGTTCATTGTTCTCACCAAGGTCAAATCTCTTCTGGAGAAGAGAAGAATGTGTGAACGTCAGAAGGAGGAAGAAACTGCCAGAATATAGGTCAACCCTGAAGAAGGCTACACCATGAATACAAAGATGGGCATTAAACATGTGCTAACTGAATGGCCTCAAGAATAGAGCCTCACCCCATTTTCTGAGCAGACCCTTGACCCTTATAATCCTAAATGCTCCTACCTGCAAAGAAAGAAGGTTCTGTCCTTTTCTCTCTCTGAGAAATGCTCTGAGATGTTGAGTGAAAGGTGTTGGGACTGTAAAGTTTGTTAATTAAAGGTAATGACTCTGCACAGTCTTTAAACCTGCAAACGCAAAGTGCCAGTAGCACAAATTAAAATCATTATTTACACAGACTTCCTAGAAGCGAACGGAAGCTTGCCTTTAGCAGTGGTACTCCCTGGTAGAAAGATACTGTCGGGGTGACCCAGGCACAAGAAAAAGGGGCACTTTTAGTTCAGAGATAAATTTTAAACTTGCCATGTTGCCGTGTGTAGTACTAACGTGTTTATCTGGCTCTGTCATCTATGTTTCCTCCAGGTTTTCTTGCAAATAGGTGAGCATGGAAGAAGCAGGGCAGCAGGTGTTCTGCTGGCAAGGCATGTGCTTTGAAGTTTTAATAATTTCCTACACTCTAGACTTCCTTCTAAATGATGACTTTAAAAACAGGCACATTGAACTAATGATTCACAAAGAAAATACTCTATGTAAATGACTTAGGCATAATTAGAACATTTTCTCAGAAGTCTCTTAATCAATCACAGTCTAGCTGAACACTGATTGTAATCACACATTTTCCGTAAAGTTTCTTCTATACCTTGACTTTGGAATCCCTATTCAGACATTCTTCCAAAGGGAAAGCTCAGCTTGGCCCCAGAGACCTTTCCTGAATTGTGTCAGCCCACAGCACCCCTCACCACGCCCCACCTACTCTTCATCCATGTTGTTTCTGGCTACTTAGTTGATTTTCCTGTCCTCGTGAGTATCTTTGATTTCTCATTATAAGATCCACAAAAATTTATAAAAATAGGAGGTCAACCTCTAAATTGAAAGCAGAAAGTGCTCTAACTAGATTGTAAGGAAGGTCTTTTAAAATTTTGTGACTTTTGCCTGTAATAGAAATCATTATCACCACCCTGGACATAATTTCACAATCATTTAAAGAATTTTAGAACATTCAGAACCACTGAAAGATTCCACACACCTTATCCTCAACATCCTGAATAAAAGAGGTGAAGTCTTTGAACGAGGAGTGATGGTGGTATCATAAGTAACAAATGAGCTGACATAGCAAAAGATGAGATTTGTTCATGGTCCTCAAACAACAAAATGGTGGGAAAAAAGCAATGTGACCTACATGCAGATACCCCTCCCACCAACAAACTCACTTTCTTCCACTCATGTGACCTAACCAGTGCACAGGGCCCCTCTAGAAAGGCGCATATCACACTTAATAGTGGATGTTACGTTCCACTTTTCATTCAGAGGTTTCACGCCTTTTCAGAATGGTGCACATGTTCTCATCATAATCAACATCAAACAAAAACGCTCCCAAAGAGAGAAAACAGTATGACGTCATAACCAACCTCCAGTGGCAAGTACAGCAGCCACCTGTGTTTAGGCATATGCCTGTTGACTCTTGAATGAGGGTGAGTAATAAAAATCACAGTTCAGGCTGTTAGTGCATCAAACAATTTACACTGGAAATCAAGCTGAAAAAACCATCTGCCTCGTGAATTGTGCCAGTGTACATGCTTGATAAGAAATGGAAGACAGACCCATCGGGGGTGTCAATACTATTTCACAGCCCTCCTGCTACAGAGGAGTCTGGCCATGCAGGGGCTCCATGCTCACATTGGTGCTTCAGCTCACAATCAAGTGAAAGGTTTTCTCCAATGTATATCCACACTCAAGGAGCATATTCACGGTGGTGGTCACTATTAGACAGTGCTCCTTGTATGCCACCATGTTCCCAACATAGCTGACACCACACTTAACTGCGGACTTGCAGGCAATTTGATGGTACCTAAAAAAATGGGCGCAACAAGGCCTGCAGAAATACAAAGAGCGCAAGGAGAGATGTGAGGTTTTATAATAGCAAAGTTTACTTACAAACCAATATTCATTGGATGAACAATTTATAAAAGTTGTTATTAAATCTACACAACAGAATGCTGTAAGACCAGTAAAAAAAAGAATGGGGAATTTCTGGACATACTGCAAGGAAGCATCTGTAATTTACCATTGGGTAAAAAGAAAGTAAGCTGCAGAAGTGTGTATAGTAGGATCCCAGTTTTGTTTTTTTAAAAAAACTGTAGCTGACATTTATTGAGTGTTTATGTTCCAGACACTACGTTAAATATTGACATGGGTGTTTTAATATCCACCAACAGTCCTTGAGCTATTTAATATTCTCCATTTGAAAACTGGGGAAAATAAGGCTTAGAGAAGTGATTTGCCCGAGGCAAAGAGCCAGTGAGCTGTGGAACAGGCTTTGAACAATGACGTGCATGCACAAGTGTGTGTGTGTGTGTGTGTGTGTGTACTCACCCTCTTAAGAACAAAAAGGAATTGAAAGATTAACCAAAGCGTTAATGGTAATAAGCTCTCAAAAAAGGGAAAATGAGAACAAAACTTGACCCTCCTCTAAATTATTTGGATTTTTCCCCAGTCAGAGATTCTAGTAATAATCGGAAAAGGGAAAGACAAACACATAAATACAAAAAAAGAAAACTATCAGCAGAACTTCAAGGTGAATTCCTGGCAGGTTAACACCATGCAACCAGACTCACCACCCCTCTAAAATGTGCTTCGTGTTTAAAGGGTTTTCCAATTTCTGGATAATGGACTCATCACCTGACAAACCTATTAAAAGGAGAATCATATCAACTCTCCCCCACCCAATTTCCAAAGAATCCAAAAACGTGCAAAAATTAAAAAGCCACATGTAAAATGACATCCGGGGATGGGGATACAGGGAAAGGCTGAGTTTGCTTGATGAAGTTACTGAAGGGTAAGACTTTTGAGCAAGAATAACCAGGGCAACAGAGGGGTGTTCGGTAAACACCTCACATCTGTACTGGCCTGACAAATGCTACAGATACCACCTAGAAGCCTCAAAGTTCAGAGCAACAGATTGTTTTACCAATGAGAAAATTAATTTTTAGCAACTGCAATTTGTCAGTTTGGCCAGGCAGGCAGGTGGGACACCCCTCTGGACAACTATGTTCTTTGTACTGTCATCTATCTCGCCCCACCCATTGAAATGCTTGCTCTCTGCAGCAGCAACCCAGCCCCACATGTGGCACTCAGCACAGTCTCCTATCCTAGCAGAACACAAGAGAGAAGAGTAGCTATGAAGAGCAGAGAAGTCAGGACCTCCCTGGTGGCACAGTGGGTTAAGCAACACACTGAAGCAAACCACAACCAGGCAGCAAGAGTTCAATCCCTGCCCCCGGCTGGGGAGGTGACCCACATGGTGCAGATAGACCTCTCCTGCCTCGCCCGCTGCTCCCCTCAGCAGTGTGTTTCAGTCGATCTGCCTATTCTGTTCCCCACTCTGTCTGGTGGATTCTCTCACCCCCTGAAACTCTGGCCTGTACCCCAGTGCTTGTATGCATGGATAAATAAATCTTTAAAAAAAAAATAGAAGTTCCCTCCCGCTCCTCCAGCACCTCGGCACTCACATCTGCATGTAAAACACAGAAGTTAATTCGCTTAGTTTGTCAATGTTTATTTACTCTTTCCCAGGGGCAGCAGCAGATAAAAGCTGCTTCCTGAGAGGTAAAGTTACAAGCAACGTTTTTCCAAGCCATCAATCTTTCCCTCAAGCAGCAGCGTGATTAGAGCCAGTCAAGTGAATCACAGACAAAGCTGAAAACCTAACGCCTGGTACTCCTGGCAAGATGGTGTTTCCTAGAAGGACTGGACATGTTCAGGGCTATCACTAGTTCCCACCAAGGCAAGAACATGGTCTGCAGCAACTGCTGGAAATAATAATTATTGTGCACCATCCGTCTCCCTGATGAGGACAGCAATAGTAAATTTTTAAAGAGGAAAGAGATTAATTTCTCTTTTGTGGTGGGAGAAAGGAAGGAGGGACAGGACCTGGAGGATAAATGAAGAGCTGAGACTTACAGCGTTCCTGGGTAGCCATATAGAATGTGTGAAGCTATTTTTAAAAAGGGAGGAAGGGGGGCAGGAGGACCAGATTCTTGGGGCCTGAAGTGACAGGAAGCTGCAAATAGGGGCCTATCCAAGACTTATATGGAACATTCTGGACTGTCCATATCCCTGGAGACAGCTGTACTAACGGTCACTATCACCAAGCACACATGCCAGGCATACCCAAACACACCTGCTTTGTAGTATGCCAACCACCACAATGACCCAACGAGGTGGAGGTTCCCATATCCATGTACAGTTACAAAGCAGGACTGGGAGGTTAAAGAGTTTGCTCAGAAAGAGAGCGGGAAATGATGGGGTCACACTTCACACCCAGGAGTACTCGAAACTGGTCACAGGTAGGTTGTATGGCTGACCATCAAACCATACGATTGCTTCCCCAAAGGCCACCACCAATCCCCAAGATGCTCTCTCAAGATCTGCTGGAAAATGACCCTTTGGGGCCTGGCTTGGGCCAGTGGCAGGAGTGGGAACAATGGCAAAATCACGATGGCCTCCTGTGCGTGTGCCTGAGGCAGAACCAGAAGCACCACTTCAAATGGGTGAGAAAGCTGTTGCCACGGTGACACACAGTGGTGTCCCTTAGCCTGACAGACAAGAGACCGATGGCCACACCTCCACTTTCACTGGGGAAAGCTGAGGCTCCATATGAACTTTCCATCAACCCAGAGCCACACAATAGGTCACTGGGCTCCCAGTTGGAGAGTCTCCTAGAGCGGTCATTTTCCAGGGTTAAAGCCCCAGAACTGCAAACTCAGTTCTTCTCTGCAAACAAACTGTACAACCACTCTCACGGATACAGAGGCAAGGCCTCCAAGCAGGCCCAGGTTCAAATCCCAACCCGGCCATTCACTGGCTGTGAACCAGGAGGGATTCCGTCTCCACAAGAGTCTCTTCATCCCTCTCCAGGGTGGTGACACTGTCACAAGGGCGTATGAGAAACAGATGAGACCGTGCTGAGTTCTCCGATGCTCAAACCACAGCTCCTTCATTATCGCTGTCATTGTGTCTGTGGCTGTCGCTCAGCAACAAGTGTGAAGCCACCTCCAGCACAGTCATCCACGCAGCCAGAGGTTAACTCTAAAAACGGATGCTGAGCAAGTTAGAGAAACATGCAGAAGAGGGTGAAGGATCTAGAATGAGGTGTCCATGAAGGCGTCCATCTAGTCGTAATCACGAAGTGTGTGCCCTTCACTCTAACTCACTGGCGCCAGCAATAACAGGGACTTTCACCTGCATTCACACACCCGCGACTGGCTCAGAAGCCAAAGACAGGTGTGTCAGGACCCTGGGGGGAGCGGGAGGGACAGTGAAAAGAGTTTGTCTTGCTAGGTTTTGGGCTGTGAGCCTCAGCTTCCTCATCTCCTGAGATGGCACACAGACTTGTCAGTCATGTCGATCGCACACCAGGGGCCACATGCACCCGTGCTGACAGAGGGGACTCCCTAAGTGAATCAGCACCACAATAACGAGACTTGCAAGTACGCCACGTCTGCCTTTCCCTGTGCTGCATGAACTCTCATGTAACCTACCAAAACCACCAGCTCCTGCCTCACATTTCACGGAAGATGAGTCCAGGGTGCAGAAAGCTGGCCCGGATCACACAGCCAGTGACGGCAGTGTCCGGATCTGCACGTAGGCTGCCTGTTCCAGAGCCAGTGTTCTTACAGCACTCTTATGAAAATGCTTACAGTTCTCTTTTCGAATAATTACTTTGTCTTCATTTCACAGTGCTCCTTCAAATGACCAAAGGGTTGTCAGGGAATTTCCAAACTTGTGGGGGTGACAGAACAAATGTTAATATTCCCATTTGGCAGATGGAGCAACCACAGCACAGAAGTCAAGTATGGTGGGGAGGTAAGTACACAGCGGGAGTTAGGGCAGGGCTGAGACCAAAATGCAGGTGACGCAGGTCAGCCTCTAGAAGTGCAGGGGGGAGGACTACCTAGGTGCTGATCAGGTCGTTTCCAAGGTGTCTTTAAAGCACCACCGGCGGCGGCACCTCCTCTCTGTCTGGACTGGACCAGGGGGAGTTAAGCCTGCTCAGATTCTGGCCCTGTTCCCAGTCACATCCCAGACCCCCACTGCTCAGGGGAACTGAGGGAAGCAAGTTCCTCTTATCACTGGTGCCCCCACCAAGAGTTACCACCAGAGACAGCGTGGAAAGGGACACAGGGCTTGGGGTGGTGGGCAAGTGTGAGAAACCTGAGGGGGGCAGAGGGAAAGAAAGTGAACCAGGGCTATGGCTCAAAGAGTGACAACAGGGACAGGAGGGAGTGAGGACGGGGGAGAGGAAATGCCGTGCAGCGGATCTCCAGGGCAGGCAGGAAACGGATGTGCCTGATGGTCTCTGCCCTGTCCCCTCCGACTACCCCACAGATACCACAGCAGGTATGGGCACAGAGCAGAGGCTGGCGAAGAACTGTGATAATTACCTAGAGAAATGCGCATGAGAAAAATTTGATCACTACTCTCCGAAATGCTAACACCACGAGCGTGGTACTACCACGGAGCTATCAATCTCACGTTCCTCCATTTTCTACATTTTCTGTGACTAAAGTAGAGTACCTTAGAATTATTACAAAGGCACCTGCAAAGGTGCGTTCACCTGAGAGGCCACTCTGCCAGTAGAGCACCAGATGAGGGACAAGGGCTTACTGGAAGAATCTATCTTAAGAAGAGAGAGCTGGGTTCATAAACTTCAGGGAACAGGGTGATTCTGGCTGAGACACAGCGCTGCTCACTGCCCTCTGGCCTAGCATCCAAGGACTCGTGTTTGCATCTAAGAAGGGACCTCCCTGGTGGTGCAAGGGTTTGAGCGCCATACTACAGGGCTTCTGCAGCCACTTCCGAGAGAGTTCGATCCCAGCCAGGGAGTGGACCCATGTGGCGGCAGCCTCGCCCGCTGCTCCGCTCAGCAATGTATTTCAGTCCGTCTGCCTGTTCTGCTCCCTACTCTGTCTCTAGAGAGTGAGTCCTGTCACTCCCTGTACCTCTGGCCTGTACCCCAGCTCTTGTATGCATAAATAAAATCTTTTAAAATAAATAAAAATTAAAAAAAAAAAGGAAGGGTCCGAGAGTTAGGCCTATGCGAACGGGGGACAGCCCTACCTGGGCTAGGTGCAGGAGTCCCACCCTGAGGCGCAGTAAAGGTGTAGGCCCGAAGCAGGGGCCCCACAGTGGAGGACACAGCATGGCACTGCTGTCAGGAGGGGCCAGGGCATCGCTCTCAGCCCAGTAGGCCCCTCCCAATATCGCACTGACATAACTGGGGTAGGGAGGTAGGAGGCCCTGCTCAGGTGAGATCGGGCAGCCGTTCTAGGGCCTGTTGGGTCCAGAACAGAGAGGAGAACTCAGCACACACAACAGACCAGGGAGGAGCATCCTTCAGAATCCATGAGGCACCTCCCAGGGGCTCAGCAATACTTGGAGAAGCTTCCAGGGGAAGAAAACAGAAAAGTCGTACTAGAGTGGGCAGAGGCAGAGTTTATTTATTTTTATTAAAGTTGTTCTACTTCTGGTGTTGCACTCACTGCTGTGGCCTGCAAGACTAGCATTTTTCCATAAAATTATTTAAGAATTCAGAAATAACAAGGATAAATTAGTAACACAAAGCAACGATGAGAAGAGAAATAGAGAGCGATGACTAATAAACAAAGTTAAGCCTATAAATAGAATGCCTACATGGTATAAGCCATTCTTCATGGAAGAAAAGAGTGGATAATTCCAGATGGAAAATTAAGCAAAATGACAGCTCTCTCCATCTACGAGGTGCTTCAAGAACACGATAAAAAATAAATATGTAAGACAAAAGGCAAAAGAATATACGGGGACTAGCAAAGAGTATTTCAAAAAATTAAAATGAGGGGTGAATCAGACATTTGTACAGAGAAGGGAGGATAAAAACACAGAATTACTGATACGTGTGAAAAACGAGGAAGCGTGAAAGTAATATCTTGTCCAGAAGCTTGTCAGTAGCTCATCTTCCAAAGGCACCTCATCCCAGCCTGGCGTGTCAATGGTTGTGCCTTATCATCCCCTCATATCTCTCCCAAGGGACTGAGGGTTTGCTGAGGCTCATGTCTTATCTTCACTGCCTGTCTTGAGTACCCAGTACAGTGTTGGCAAAAAGTTGGTGTTTAGGGAACGAATGGACGAATGGACATAACGAATGAATGAATGTTACAGGGACAGAAATAAAAGTTATCTCTGGAAAACATGAACAGAAGGCATTCCCCAGAACACAACCCAAAAGGGCAGGTCACACCTCTGGCACAGAACTGCGTTCCATTTCCTGTGTCCTCTGATGCAGAGGTGGCAGGTCTACCAAGAAGCCCTCGAGTCCAGAGGGCAGGGACCACAAACACGTACCGCAGGGTTTCTCATTACAGTGGCTGGCATAGGGCTAGGTTCCAGGTCTTAACTCGATATTCATTAAATAGGCCACATAAAGAAGATGAGAAGAGACAAGTGAAGTCCCTTCCAGGAGGTAAGGTTCTTTCACTTTAATTTACAGGAGAAATGAGCTGGCTATTCATCAGGCTTCATTGCGACAGGCATTCCGCAGGACAAAGGCAGGCTTTCAGAACCACACGAGAGCTCCAGGCCTGGTATTTCCAAGGGAGAGCTGGGGTCAATAGTAAAATAGGCTGGCACGGACACATGCCAGGCAAGTTGGCACAGCACCTGCCCGGGCTGGGACTAACTCCAGGCTGCCTGACCAAAGTCAAGAAAGCTCATAATTCATCCCGAGGAGATTTGAAAAACAATCCAATTAGGCGGGTATGACCACAGATTGGGCAACTGAATGTCAACCGAATTCAACAGCAAGGACAGGAAGCAGAGCGGGAGAGGGAGCAGCCACAGGGCTCAGGTGAAGGGGAAAGGTCTAGTTTTGTGGATTTGGTCAACATATCTGCAAAAATGCCTGCACCAATCAGTAGAAGAGCCTCTGACTTTCAAGCAGAAAACCCTACACAGGCAGTATCCATGTAGCTACCGCCAGATGAAAGGGGCAAGACAAAGGCACTGGGTAGTAGAGATGGAAAAGTTCTGGGACAGGAAGTGCAGTCAGTTATGACACTGGTGCTGTGAGTGTGAGCTACCAGGATACTTACATATGGAGGGAACAAAGCCAAGAGGGCTGTGGCCATACGTTCATTCCTGTCGAAGAAACACACCAGGGTTCTCACATAACTTGGGGCTCCCTGACTGTGTCTAGATTCCTCACAGATGGGGAGGCAGGCAGCCAGCCCGGCCTGAGTTCCCTGGAGATGCCCTCTACACCTGCTTGACCCAGACACAACTCCCCTCCCACCTCCCACCCCCGCCACCCATATTATTCTGCAGAGTCAGAAATAGTTACACTGGGCAGTAATCAGCAGCTGTGGCTTGAACTCAAAGCAGCCCTGGGACAGACTTTCGAGGGACAGCCCCCAGCTCATCTGGTAGATGGTATTGCCACATCCAGCGGAGCTTGTCAACACTATCCCGGCTGCTGAACACTCCCTGGAGATTTCTAAGCTCCACAAAGACATTGTAGAGCTAAAGCAATCTTGAGAAATAAGAACAAGCTGAGGCATCACACGCATCCATTTCAAACCATAACACAAATTTATAGCAGTCAAAACAGGGTGGTACTGACAGAAAAGCAGACACACAGACCAATGGAACAGGCCAGAGAAACCAGAAATAAGCAGAAGCACAGACAGTAAACTAATCTTTAAACACCAAGAATACTCAGCAGGGATAAACAGTGTTTTCAAGAAATGATGCTGAAAAGACTGAACATTCACTTGTGAAAGAATGTAACTGGGTCCTTACCTTACCCACACAAGAAATCAGCTGAAAATGGATTAAAGATGTAAACATAATACCTGTAAAACTCCTAGAAGAAAACATTAAGAGGAAAGAACCCAGACACTGACCTTGGCAATGATTTTTTTGGATACGGCAACAAAAGGAAAAAGAAATAAGTTGGACCCCAAACTAAAAGGCTTCTGCAGAGCAAAGGAAATAAGCAACAAAATGAAAAGGCAACCTATGGGATGGAAGAAAATATTTGCAAACCATATATCAAATAAGGGGTTAAAATCCAAAATACATAATTCTCTCAACAGCAAAAAAGAAAAAGAAAAACAAACTTGGTAAAAAATGGGCCAAGGACCTGAACAGGGCACACAGATGGCCAACGGGTACAGAAAAACAACATTAAGTATAGGCGAAATGCAAATCAAAACTACGGTGAGATATCACTTCACACTGTTAAAAACCTGTAAAAAAAAAAAAAAAGTTGAAGGTAAGTGCTGGTGGGGATACGGAGAATAGGCCTGTTCCACTGGTCTGTGTGTCTGCTTTTCTGTCAGTACTACCCTATTTTGAAGCTATTAATGGAAACTGTTGGTAGGTAGGAAACTTGGTGCAGTCAATAGGGAAGAACAGTGTAAGATTCCTCAAAAACCTAATAGAACAACCATATGACCCAGCAACTACATTTCCCATTTCCCAAAAAGAAATCACTACTTCAAAGAGAGGATCTCTACTCCCATGTTTACTGCAGCATTACTCATAATTGCTAAGATAGGGAGACAACCCAAGTGTCTATTTACAGATGATTTAAAAAATGGTGGTATCTTTCTATACATACATCTTAAAGACACACATACCTATGCAGATGTTTGCATATATAATAGAATATTATTCAGCCTTCAAAAAGGAGAACCTGCCATTTCCAACAACAGGGATAAACCTGGCGAAAAGGCTAAGTGAAGTAAGTCAGACACAGAAAAAAAAGCTGCATGATCAAACGAATACACACACACACACACACACAATGGATGTCTAAATCTTAAAATTATACAATCTATAAAAGTCATGAATACATAGAAGCAGAGTAGAATGGCTGCCAGGGGGAGAGTTGGGGGAAATGGAGAGCTGTTTAGTCACATGGAAATGTTGACCAAAGATGTTAGTCAATGTTGCAATTAGTAGGATGAATGGTCTAGAGAGCTAAGGTGCAGTATTTCATAATACAATATGGGTGGGATATTAGAAATTTGCTAAGATAGCAGATTTCAGGTGGCCTTGTCACCAAAGACATGGTAGCCCTATAGGCAGAGGACATGTTAACTAGCTTGATCTTAATGATCATTTCACTGTGAACATGAGTAACAAATCATGTACACCTTAATAGATACGAGTCTTATTTAAATTTTTAACTATAAAAAACTGTTTTGAAAGAATTGAGCCAGAGCAAGAGGTCCGGGAGTAGTTGGGACAGAAGGAACATCCAAGCAGGAAGGAGGCCGGGGAGGACAACCTCCATGCCATCCCATCCACCACCCTTTCCTGGGCCCTCGCCCACAGCAGAGTCTAGAAACAGTCTCTGCTTCGGGTAAGAACACAGGTTCACCAATAAGTACAAGGTTTCACAAATCTGGTTTCATCTTCCTTCGCTTACCTCCACTCCACCATTACCACCACCACCAAGTACACACAAGCTCGGAGGGAGGTAGGGAAAGGGGGGAGGGGAAGTGCAGGGGTCAGTTTTCCTGTTCCTTATCCAGACCCCAGGTACTCAGAGGTGGCCAACCTACATGCCTCAGTGAGGATCTGGAGGCAGAGAGGTCAGAAACTTTAAGTTCTAGAGGGGCAGGGCCAGCCCACTCTGCTAACCACTACAACCCAGCATCCGGCACGGTGCTAAACACTTACTACACGCCACCTGCAATAAGAATGCCAGTTCTCAGTCAGTCAAATCCTTGACAGCCAAGCCAGGGCCAGAGAAAATGGACAGAGGTGGTCGGAGACGAGGTGCTGGCCTCTTACTGCTCCTGGGAGGAGGGCAGAGCTAGGAGTTCAGACAGAGCAGCTGCTGATCCCTGAGTCAGAAGATCTCACGGCACCTCTGGCTCCTGTGCTTCATTCAGCCCACCCCTCACTCAGATGCTGTTTTGAAGAACTGTAACTACAGCGACATTTCCTCTCTGCAAACTCTCGAGTCAACACCCACCTCGCCAAGGCGCTGGCTCTAGACAGCAGCACTGGTAACTTTCTTCCCCTGTCCCCCTCAAGAATCTCGAATTCTTAGGAAAATTTACAAAAATACTTTTAAAAATTCAGTCAGGAAGAACTTTAGATCCCGGAACATTCACCTGCCTCCTCTGTCTCCAACAAGCTGGGATCTGCTTCAGCTAGAACCAACAATGATGAGTGAGGCCTTCCCTCTTGGGTTCTTCTCATTTTCCAAACACTGTTGAGCCAGAATCTTTCTATCACCTGCTTTCGCTTTCAGGAGATGGAAGAAGAATGCCAGGTTCTCAGCTTCTTGATAGTCCTTCCAAAAAAGTGAAGGTGGCTGGCAAGAGAAGGGGCGTCACAAAGTACTGGGATTCGGGCGCATCAGCCTCTCCATGAGTGTGAAGAAGTGGGCTAGGGGTAGAGTGTCCACAGAATGAGCAGAGGCAGAAGGGATGGGAAAGATCGTTCCATTCATTCCTCTCTCCCTTCACTGGTGAAACCCAGGCCCAGAGAGAAGACTGCCTCACTCAAGGCCTACTGACACTTAGGGGTGCACCAAGACTAGATCTGAGGGCCCCTCATTTCCAGAGATCTTTGCACAGGGTCCTCCTAGAACACCACTTCTCCTACGTTCCCCAGCAGAACTGAGGTGGATCCTCACTACCCATTAAACACATACATACCCCACTCACACATACTCTCTTACACACACACACAAAGACATATTCATTCATATAACTGCACACTCACACACACACATAAACATACTCACACTTATACACACACACGCTTCAGCCCTGATCTCAATTTACAGGCTCAGACCTTTGTTTGCCCTAATACAAGCCTACAGGTACAAAAAAAAATATAATCCCTGGGACGCTTGGGCCCAACATTGGTGTCCACCACTGAAAGGATATAACAAATACTTTTAGAAAGTATTCCTAAGAAAATCAGGTACCATCATGTGCAAAAACTGAAGAGAGATACCCTGTGGAGTTTTAAGGTCATAAACGAGATTCCAGACAAAAAAATGCCTTGTAAGTTTATTCTACTAACAATCTTTTTTCAAAGTGAATCTGAACGAGGAATGTGGGTCTGCCTCCTTTGCAGTGCTGTCGTTCTGAAAGCCAGGGCTCCAGGCCTGAGAGGCAGCAAGGAAAGCAAAATGAAAACCAGGAAATTTGAAGCATTTACTTAATACATGCTAATTGCAGATGATGAACACGCCTGGGATTTTCCACGCTCCCCAGGCTCAGCTGAAGGTGATAGAACCAGGAAAAGAAGCTGAGCAGATGGAATAAATGTTTATTAGACATATACTCTGTGGAAGTACACAGGCATGTGGCAGTTCTGAAAATTCTTCCCCCAGTTATTTACAATTTAACTGAGAATTCAAGATGCATGCAGGATCTACAACAGTCAATCAGAGGTTCTCAACCTGAGGTGGTTTTGCCCTTCATGGGACATGTGGCAGCCTGGAGAGGGCTCGAGCACACTATGTGTTGAGGTCAGGGAAGCTGCTACATACATGTCCTTCAGTGGGCAGGTCAGCCCCCACAAATGCCAGGAGGGATGAGGGTGAAAAACCCTCAAGTAGATGCCTGATAAGTGATGGTTAAATGGAATTAGAGTTCATCCAATTCAGTATGTGTTGAGCCTATGCTTATGCCAGGCACTATGGTTAAACACGCAGGAATTAAAGATGAGTAAGACACATCTCTCCTCTCTGGACTACCTAAAACAATGATGAAAGCACCGGTGGGATGCAATCCAAAGTTAAATTAGTGTCTAAGTGCTAGGGCTTCTGAGAAAGTGAGATGCCGCAGGCCAGCATCAGGCAGAAGATGATGGAGCCTGAGCAGGTCATGGAAGACAGAGGGGTTTGGACAGGAGGCTGGGGCGCCCTGACTGCTGCAGAGACTGAATGAGGGGCAGCAGCGGCCTCTCTGGCCTCACGGTGAGAAAGGCATGCTGGATGGACACGGGACGCAGATCTCCCCTCCCCCTCCCAGTCAGCGGCAGCCAGCACAGGTCAGTGGCAGAGCCTGTGCACCTGTATCTACCTCTGTTCACTAGCACCCAGTGAGAGATGGCCTTACCACTATAAATTAGTTGACTCCCAAACAACACAAACAACATGGGGGTTAGGGATGCTGGCTACCCCTGGCACAGTAAAGCTTTTAAAAAAAAAAAAGATTTATTTAGTTATGTATACAGGGGCTGGGGCGCAAGCCAGAGTCGTGGGAGGTGAGGGGATTCACCAGAGAGAGCGTGGGGAGCAGAACAGGCAGATCGACTGAAATACACTGCTGAGGGGAGCAGTGGGTGAGGCAGGAGAGGTCTGCTGTGCCATGTGGGTCCCCTCCCTGGCCAGCAATTGAACTTGTGCTGCTGTGCCACGATGCTTCACAGTGTGGCACTCAACCCTCTGCACCACAAGAGAGGCCCAGTAAAGCTTTTTGATGCCCCCCAAATTCAACTCCTAATAGCCTGTTGTTACCTTGAAGCTTTACTGACAACAATCAATGTACACGTTTTCTTTATGTACTGTACAATGTAGTCTTACAGTTAAAGCTAGAGGAAAGAAAATATTAAGGAAATCATGAGAAAATACATTTGTAATATTTTTGATTGCACAGGTCAAGAGTATATGTACCCACAAAAATTCATGTATAAGTGACTCCATGCAGTTCAAAACCATGTTGTTCAAGGCTCACCTGTAATTAAAAAATAACAAGAACAGTAAGAACTGCTATTTAATGAGCATTTGCTCCATGTCAGATATTTTGCTTAACACCTAATCTACTGTCGCATGCAATCCTTACCACAGCCGTGTAAACTCCACACAATTGTGACTCCGGAAATGAGGAAACACTGATGGCACGATGAGCTAAAGGTGTAAACAAGCCAACCAAGCAGCAGTTTGCACAGTCTGCTGGTCTTTCCTGCCCTGGGATCCTCCTCCTGTTCCCCCAGATGTTCCCCAAGATGCTCCCCCTTGGCTCTCTGGTTGCCAAGTACCCTCAGTCCATTTACAAGCCAGCTGACCAGCACCTTCTCTGCAGAGCAGGTGGCCAATGGGTAAATGGAGACATTACAGGGTCTCTAAGGCCACATGACACTGGTACTATATCTAGATCATCACATACTTTCAGCCTGCAGAGCCAGTCCCATATGAGAAGGGAGAAGGGAGAGACACGGTGCTGGGACATCCTCAAGGAAAAAGTTCCGAATCCCTGGTCCATGTTAGCACAAGGTAGCAGCACACGCAGCTTCTCTCCCACAGTACATCTAACAAACCCTCTAATTATGTGATAAAAATCCTACTGGTAACTGCTTTTCCCAGAGCAGCGCATTATCACCATGCAAATATTTCCCCATCTTTAAATAAGAGGGTGGTTTCACAAGGCACATATCTGCAGCAGCTGCAACAGCACAAATAGCGACCAGTTAATCCCTTCTGTTTACACCACCCCCTACAGCTTTATTCCACTGGATTCGAGCAGTCATGATGGAAGACAGGCTCCTCCCCTTCACGGCTCAGAAATGCCCCATGAATTGCCTGTGGTCACACAGCAAGGTCTTCTGGCCACACTGCCTTTTCTGGTAACCCCAACATATATCCATCATGTGGCATACCCCTTAACAGTGGATAATTATCACTCTCTTTTCCTTTTTAATTCGCAAACAAATAATGCCTACTGTACATCCATAACAAACCACCGTGTTATGAAACCTGACCACACCCTTCTCCTTTTAGAACAAGACTCAGCCAATTTCAGGGGGTGTAAAATTTCTTCTACACAAGGCTAGATAGCAAGTATCGAAAGATCTGCAGGACAAACTACCTCTTACAACCACTCACTCCTGCCCTTGCAGCATGAAAGCAGTCACAGACCATCTGTGCATGAGTAGGCATGTGTTCCAGCAAACTTTAACAGCTGGGGGAGGGCCCCTGACAAAACTATAAGGCCTTCCAATCTGTTACAGGCTGAGCTATGTGCCCTCAAATCCAAATGTTAAAGCCCTAACTCTAACGTGACTATACTTGGATAAAGGACCTTAGGGAGGTGACTCAGGTTAAAGGAGGCCATAAAGATGGAGCTGAATACAATAGGGTTTGGAGCCTTCTGAGAAGAGGGAAACAGGAGCGAGGACACTGAGGAAAGGCCCCGTGTGCACACAGTGAGAAGGACGTGGTCCACAAGCCAGGAAAAGAGGCCTCACCAGAGACCTCCCTGCCAGCATCTTGATCTGTGACTTCTGGCCTCCAGAAGTCTGTGAGAAAATGAATTTCTGTTTAAAGCCCCCAGTCTGCAGTGTGCTGCCACAGAGGTCAGTCTGCAGCCCAGAGAGGACTAACACGTATTCCGTATAATTTATTCAAGCCACAGGCATTAAGTTTCCTAAAAATTATGAAAGAAAAAAATATGAAATTTTGTGGGGTTTATGTGAATGGAAGTAAGTTTAAAATGCCTCAGTCCGCATCCCTTTCCAGAGCTCCTTGCTAAAGATCTCTTTATCCTATTCCTCCCACTTGGCTCAACACTGCTGCTTTTCTCTCTGTCCCTCTGTGCTTTCCAGTTACTTATGTAACATTCCCAAAAGGCTGTGTGCCTTTGCTTTGCCTTTAAACACACAAATAGATGATCCTTGGGCCCCTCCCATAAGCTCCACTGAGATCAGGTGGCCAACTGGGTGAGCTACTTTGCCTCCTGGATATCTGGTGAATACTATAGGGGAGCAAATTCAGGTCAAATACTTCAGAAATGGCCCTCTTCACATGCGGGAGAAATAAGCCTTTAGAAGAGTGTGCAGAAGACATCTGAAGATGAGCAATCAAGAGTCACCAGAAGACCCCAGAAGCAGCATGCAACACACAGCAAGGGCAGCTCCAGAGTCCAGAATTTTGCAGAGAGGCTCACATACCAGAGAAAGCAATTACAGGGTTGACCTACAGCAATCCCCAAACCTGTAATTCTGTTCCAATCACCCTTTCCACACACCATCAAAGTCTTCCATAATAAAAAGATTCAACAGCAGCAACATCAGAATGCGCCCAGAGTGGTCGTTATGTTATCCTGATGAAGCAGACAGGAGCAAGAGCGTGGCAAAGTCAGAGGGTCAGAGAGGCAGGGAACCTGTCTAACTCGTAATCCCATTTTCAAGAAGCATCTTGTTTAACTGGTTGTGCTTTTTCTGGTCCGAAATCACTTTCTGTCAAAGGGAAAAGAGTGGTATGACAGGTGAGGAAGAACCAAACTCATCTTTAATGCTTTGTCCTGTGAGCATGTGGCACAAGGTCCCCGTTAGAGAAACGGACACACAATTTAAAATAAACGTTACTTCAAAACTCCTAAAATAACACTCAAACCAATTCTGGAATTGTGAAAGGAAATGAGGTCATGTGTATTCAGGCCTAAGCAAGCCTGACATACATCAGTTAATATTTGCACAGTAAATGCATGGATAATCACCAGGAATCAACTTCCTGTCTGTGGCGCACAGGGTATCTTTTCATTCTCATCCACTGAGAAGCAAAGTGTTGATTCCATTTCATCTCTTCAACCAACTGATAAGTACCATGATTTCTGCAATAAATCTGTGCTGAATGAAGCATGACAAAGCAGCCCGATGCCTTGTGTCCTTCTGCCTCGTGAACATTTGGATACAGAAAAATCCAGATGGTTCCTCATCCACTCCAGCAAAAATCTAGGAGCAAGTTTAGCACTTCTCAAAGCTCCCCAGTCCTGCCCTGCAAACCAATCACCACCCATTCACATCCCACACAACACAGCCACACGTGTGCACATACAATCTCTAGATAATTGTAGCCACACCAAACTCACAATTCAGATCCATAATGATTTCTCAGAATTAAGTCTGAGTTTGACAACAAAATTCATCCATTCCACTCCCTTTGGAAAATCATGCAAACCGCTGGGCACAGCTGCACTGATTAAGAGTAGTGTTTCTGCAGCCTAGGGCCAGGAGCACAAACCCAGAATGTGCTTGGGACGATGCCAAAAGGCCAGAGGGGGTAGGGATAGCACCTCTTAGCTGTTGTTGTAAACTGTGCTGAGTGGTCACAATACTCCAGTGCCCACTAACCCCCTGCCCAAAGGAATACACACACACAAGCCAATTTCACGCTCTCCACCATCAGTGCTAAGCTATTCAATCTTCAACCAAAAGATGGACAAAAGTTGGAAGAAGAGACACGTAGGTGAAGATCTGAAAAATGATGGACAGTTTTGGGGTTGGAGGTGGCAGGGACATAGGATGCATTTGGGAAGGTCTAAAGGCCAGAGAGAGCAAGGGAGTGAAGAAGTCCAACATAAAGCAACAGAGAAGGCAGGAAGAAAGGAAAGTTGGAGAAACTGCTGAAGTCGGTTCCTGTGTGTCCTTGCAGCTCCATGCATGGGTGCACAACACCCAAAAGTGGGGTGGAAGTCGGTGAGTAACAAGGAAACTCACTTGCAGGATAACACTTGCAGGGAAGAGGAGAGTGGAAAGCAGGCACGGTGCTACAGGGCTCGAGCCTGGCAGAAGAGGCCTAGTCGGCAAGGGAGGTGAGGATTTATGGCACCTTCTTCTTGAGGTCTGGACGTTTCTGTGCTGACCCTCAATGGTTCTTGAATATCCTACCAAATTCTCTCTGGGCTTCCTGCTGAAGAGAAAAAACACCTCCAGTTCCTCTAGGCCCTGATGAAAGGGGTGGGATCACCTCTTCAGAAGCAAGGTTGGCATCACATTATGACCTGGCAGCTCACCCCCTGAAACATCAGCCTATATGTGTGCATGCTGTTGTGTGGGGCCTTGTTTCATCTGATTTCTGTGGCCTTCTAAGATGGACAGAATTGACCTTAAACTGGCCCCTTTAAATAATGAGATGTTCAGAAGAGCAAGGCTCTAAAGTCATGGTATGTAACCTCGGAGGCTGAGTCTGCAAATCAGTTGGAAAGAGAGACCAACACTTCCCTTTGATCACCCTCCCTGGGTGCTCCTCTTTGACTTCCACACCACAGTCCTGCCTCGCTCAAGGATATGTTAACAATGGGCCACATGTTAGAGGGTGGCCCCGGTAGGCCGTGTTATGCAGCAAGGTGGGCTGTCCCATACTGCTGAGGCTGGTACATGCAGACATCACCTGACGATGCATCACCTGACCAGGCATTTCTCAGAATATACACCCATTCTGAGACACCCATTGAGTGACGACAAATGACTGCATATTTCCTCCAACATCTTCATCCGTGTTGACGACTCACTTCAAAAAAATTGCTGCAAAGCAGATTCTTTGGAGGATATGACCCATGGGGAGACACTGGCCCCCTTGTAATGATCCCACTCTGCCTTGGTCACTGCACTGGGAAGTGCTGAGGGAGGGGGCAGCGGTGGAACATGATGAGAATCCACATCTACATCCCGATCCAGATTCCCTCAGGACACTGCAGAGAAGAATGAAGAGATAGGTGGGCACAAAGAGACATAAATGACCATGGACAACCCCAGAGGGTCTAATTCCTTTGTCTAGTAAAAACATTCTCTCAGGAAATCATTGTTTTATCAGCAAAATCTGATCAAATGGGATCAGAGAAACAGGCAGGTGTCAGTGACAGCCTCGCTGGTTCTCTGGGTGGGGGCTGAAGCACCGTCATGAAGATACTGCCCCTGAGCCGAGACTCAACTACAGCCACACACACACACTCACACTCACACACACTTACACACACACTCCTTCACACACACTTATACACTTCACCAACAGTGGGCCTTAGGCAGTCAGTAAGTTCTTGCTGAGGGAGAGAACGATCTAGCCCTGTGGACATCAGCTGGGCCCTGGCACACTCAAAGCTAAAGTCTAGTCCACATTTTCCCAGTTATATTCCCAGTTCCTTCTTTATTCAAGTCAGCCATGGTTAAATTCTCTGGTTCTCTGGAACAAATGTATCTTAACTGCTACCACGTGTAAGCTGTTCTAATATTTCTATAAAACCATAAAGCAGTAAGTATCAACAATTTAAAAAATGCTCATATACTTTGATCTGAAATATTCATTTCTAGGATCCTAAGCCAAGGAAAAAATGTGAAGCACACGAATAGGTTCATGCATAATGATGTTAGAAGAAATGTTAGGTAAAGTCACATATCTTTAGGACAGACAATAAGGAAATCACTAAAATACATTTACCATAAATTATTAAACATAAGTTTAAATACCTGCAATTTTAGATAAAAAGTGAGATCCAATATTGTTTCTACACTGTGACTTCAACTTTGTAGAGAAAAATAAAACATACAAATAGTAGAGTATGTCATATGCTAATAATAGCTGCTTCTAAATAGCAATTTTACAGATGCCTCATGGATTTTTTTTATACTTTCTTCTTCAAATGCTCTATAATGAATACATATAATTTTGACAATCAAGAAAAAACTGAGTAAAACTACACTGCACCCAAAATGAAACTCCTTCTTCTTTATATTAAACAATTTCTCTCCCCAAATTCTCCACCCAAGAGTTCTGCGCTTCCAATGTATGGATCTCCGGGACCACACCTCGATATTACATCAGCATTTTAGATTTAAAACACAGTCAAAGGCAAAGCTTGCTCTCTCCAGGTTAAAATCTTGGTTCTCTCAGCCATCCCCACAGACCAGAGTAGATTCCTCAGCTCTCTTCTATACTTACAGTGTATCTGTATCTCTTTGACAACATGCTGTAATGAATCTATCACAATGGTCCAAGTGACATTCTCACCTTCCTTGTTCTGGAGACCGTCTCTACTAATGCAAGCTAAGTTCCATTTCTTCTGAGGCACTATAACTTCTGAATAAGGCAGCACTGGAAGGAGATGGCAAACAGCCAGTACATTTCCCAAAATGTTGAGAAAGTGAACTGGGTTCTCCATGAGCCTGCATGGCACTGCCAGGTGCCACTCCTCCAGGCACTTGCCTATCTGCTCCCCCCACCCCCGGCACACACACACACACACACACACACACACAGTGGCTGCCTCCTCCTACAAAGTGCAGTACTGCCAGAGACCAAAGCCATCATTTGCATCCCACTTAATTTGCATTTGTATACAGAGTTCATAAATTTTCATTTCAAATGGTAAAGCACACAATGAGGCCAGTCTACTGCAATTGTCCCTGAGTCCAGAATTATGTTTTAGCCATAAAATACTTAAATGCTAAAACCAGTTCATTCCACTGCATCTAGGCTTCAAAGTGCCTGTGGGTCACCATTAGGGTTGGCGGCTCATCAGCACTCACTCTGGCACAGAAAAACGTGAGGCTATATGCATACACTGCACCTATAGTCGAGGCCATCAAGTTCTGCTTCCAGAATTACCCAGGTATTTCCAAAGTTCCAGTCTCCCGGATGCTTCCGGTCACAAGAAAGCACAGAAACTACTCAAAGCTCCTGGTTTCACCAGCTGCCCTGTAGAAGGGGCTGACGCCACAACGGGAGCTCAGGGACACAGACCAGCCAACTTCTCAGTTACTGTGGCTTGTCCTCAACACTGCCCCTCTATATGCTGATCCTTGCAAAGGTTTCAAGGTTGAAATAAAACAAGCCGGTGCATGGCAACAGCAGAAAGTCCATGAGCGGAGTAGTCCTTTCTCCCGCCCTTTAAGGACGTCTCTATAAGATTGCTAGGTGAGTAAAATCTCCGTCCAGTCTCCTCTGCTTCAGGTTCTAGAAGCAGCAGCCTGGGAAATATAATGACCTATTCAACCTAAAGCAGGGTTTGTGGTGAGGTGAGGGGGGTGAGCAAATTCCCATGCCTACCCCTTTGAGGAACCTATCCAGCTCTAAGGAGGCAGGACAGCTGTGAGAAGTTGTGAGGAATATCAGGGTCTAGCCAATCGGTTCAAAGCTGCCGAGTGGCTGTTACTTACAGGGCATCATGCACGACAAAACAGGATCCTGATCTTACTACCTGGCTGGGAAAACAAGGCCCCAAGCCCTGAGGCCCTGCATGAGATAACACCCAACTGGGACCCCGTTAAAATGGGAGGGAGCAATGTATATTGGACCGGACAGTCTGCGGTAGCCCCAGTACCCAATCTCTGCAGGCAGGCGCTGGGTGAGTCTAAGCTGCATTTGATCCCTGGGCTGGCAAAGACCTTGACAGAGGGGAAGCATCAATGCCGATGGGGTCAACGGTAAATCAATGTAAGGAGAAGAGAATCAAATCTGAGTCACAGGCCTACAGGATCACTGGAGCTTTGCTGCATACTCTACCTATGAATACCAAGCAGATGTGGCCCATCCCCAAAGCCAAAGCCGAGGGAGGCAGGGATGAGTCTCAGGTGTTCTGAGGGCCGGCCTCTCCAGCAGGCCTGAGGGGATACCCTAGGTCCTCTTATCATCTTTGGGTTTATTTTGGGAGGTGACTTTTGCCTTAATTTTTTTTTTAATCCACCTAGATCTGCTTCCCCTGCCACTGCAGTCACCTTGCCATGACTGTGGTCCTGCCCTCTGCTCACAGGGATAGCAGCACAAAGGGGAGACTGACAGGGGCATCACAGAGCTCAGACCCAGGGAAGTCTCAGCCTCCCCATTCATATGCAGATGACTGAAGAGAGAAATGAGGACCAGCAGGGAAGATTACAGACCTGACAACTCAGTCTGTAATTAAATTGTCATTCTCTTCCCCACTCCCTCCCTCATCTCCTAAATGAGCATCCTAAGGGGCTGTTCTCTTCAGCAGCCCTGTGCTCATCCTGCCCTCACCAGTCCTGCTGGAATCCTCCAGAATTCCAGGTCAAGCCTTGGAGCCGAAGGCACCAGAGCCCTCAGAGGGCAGGTACAGCAAGCCTCCCAAGCAGGCCCCGCCCCAGGGAGCAGGTGTGGGCAGAGACATCCTCCCTCACACCCCAGGTACTGGGTTGCTCTCCCCATCACAGCCTGAAGAACAGGCTGACTCCGGGGAGGGGTGGGGAGAGGGAGGCAGCTCAGCCTTGCACATGCCAGGCACACTCAGGCCAGCATCCCTGGTGGGCCAGCACAGGTGTGCGGTAACTCAGCAGACCCAGAGTCTAGGCCTAGCCTGAGGGACCCCAAACATGCCACATCCTCTCTCCTGAACCTGAAGAGGCACCCTACACTGCCTCTCTGCTCCACAGCAACTGACAGGCTCTTTGCATAGTCGTTGGGGTGTGTTCATAAGGACCGGCTTCATCCACTTGTTCCATGTCAGAGACTCAGACCTGCAAAATCCCAAGGAAGATCCAGTGACAGGAAAAACCCAGGAGCCTCAATTCCATCCCATCTGGCACACCTTCCGTGGGCACCACGACACTCCAGGAAGATGCCAGCGTCCTGCGGTCAAACAGCACAACGCAAACCCAGCAGGACTTCCCCTTCGTTCCCACTTGTATTTAGTCAGAACACCACCTTCCAGGCTTGCCTGCATGCGGTCTCTGTAAAGGCACTGAAGAGAGACCCAGTGAAGCAGCTCCTGATTATTATACAGCACCTAAGACAGTGCCATTAGCAGTTAATTATTACTCAGACATGGACTCTGCCCTCAAATACATCTTGATGCATTTGCTGATAACCATCTACACAATATGGGGCCTTACTCACATGGGGACAGGAGAAAGAGGACCAATTAGCTATTCTAACCACTCTTCACAATTTCTCATGTACTCACAGATGGAAAATGAAAGCTACTGCTGAACCAGCAGAAGGACTGGTGTGAAACAGGAAAAAGGACAAAATCCACGGGCCCTGCATGCCCATTCTGCTCTGGGTCCGCCCACTCCGAAGTATCTGCTGGCCCAAGTACCAGGTGGCCTGCTCCCTGCCAGCAGCCCCTTTGTCAGACTATCAGATTTTAGTTATTTAATATTTATCTCTTGTAATACATTTTTTTCACACCATGTTTCACAGCATCTAACATCTATTAAAGACTAGCCCCAGAGTTCAGGTGATGGACGCTCCCTCCAGCACCTCCTTCCTGCTCTCATCTCCCAACAGCACCTGCTGAGCACCAGTGCCTTCTTCCCTCACCCTTGCCAGTCCCCAGAAGAGTTCCTGCAGCCCCAGACCAGGCTCCATTCCTGCTGGGCATGCTCCCCTATGCACGTAGCCCTTCCCACATTCACACACCTCTGCTGCGGGCTGCATCTCTGGAAATCCCTACCCATGAGACTTTATTGCTACACTTCTGACCTCAAAAATGGTGCATGGCTGAATCAATCACAGTTTAATATAGAACCAGCTTGGTATCAACCAACCTAGTGAAGAAATAGGACAATGTGGATAAATAAAACCTGTGCAATAATAACTGGTCAGCCTCCGTGTTACTATTCGTTCTTTTCATTTCCTTTGTCATTACCATATATGTTGCCTTTCCCCCAGAGGCAGTGGACAGATTTTCAATTTATAGCATTTTCTTTCATACCTTTAAAAAAGTGTGAACTCTTCTGACAGGGTAAAAATTGTCAGGAAGAAAGAATGTGAAGATGTAACACCCGAGGAAGACAAAGGGATCCTGAGTCTAAAGAGGATGGTGGCCCCTTCACCCCTAAGTCCTTCCACAAGGGCACTGCCAAGTGAGAACCAGACTCCATTTCAGGACAGCTGACCTATATACCACAGGTGCGCCGGGACTCCTAGAGGACATGCCCAGGACCATTCAGGAGAAGTGGTGATGGGGAAATGGAGACCGGGAACTGGGAAGAAGAGAAAAGAAAGATCTTACCATGATTTACTGGTAGATGCTGGTGACGGTCCACTAACCCCATTCACACAACCAGCTCTAAAGACTGTGTTCCATTAGCAAAGACATCCTTATGTCATTTGCTCTTTTAGCTCAACAGTCTAATTTATTCAATTATTTTGCCAATGACTTTCCATTCAGAAGTAGTTTTGTCTCTGGCCATGGTCTACGATCTTCAGTGAGCAGGCAAATAAATGGCAAAAGCCTACTCTCAAGAAGCTGACAATCCAGTTGGACAGATAAAACTATCATACAAGAGCCACTGTGGACTATCCTGAAATAGGACTGTGAAGATGGATTCGTGTGGGCCGGGAAAGCATCCTGGCAGAGAACACACACAGTAAGGGCGAAGAGGCTGGAGTTGGTAATGAGAGACAGATGACACTTCCAAGCCAGAGGTGGCATGAGTGAAGTCAACGAAAGGGCAAGTAACACATAAAGTGGGGCAGGTTCAAGAGTCTGAAATGGTACCCAAACCCACAGGAAGTACAGGATGAGTACATGAAGAAAATGAAATCAAAACAAAATTTTAAAATGAGTCAATGAGAGAAGTTTATTTGTTCAACACATACATTTGGAGCCCAATCTGTGTGCCAGGCATTGTACAATGATTCCAAGATCCTAGGAGCTGGGCTTGTAGGAAGACGCAAGCACACTGGCGATTAATGGACAGAGGGTAAGGTACTGCTACAAGAGCTAATAACCAATCCTTAGGAGATGATAAAGATGGAGCACCAGCTTCACGCTGTTGAGAAAAATGGTACTAACATTAATAACTGTCAATACCATTGTTCTCAATGTCAGCTTCCATTTACTGAACACCCACTACGTGCCTGGCACACACCAAGTCCTCACGTGATCCTCAGAACCCTCTCAGCGCCTTCCCAACCCCTCCCCATGTCAACCAGAGAGAAAGCACATGTTACAAAGATCACAGGTCTACTAGGCACACCCGTGCTCAGAGAGCGCCATCTCGAGCAACCCGCTGGCCAAACCCTCCAAGATCATGTTGGCCTTTAAATCTAGTTCTGACAAAAAAAATCACTTGTTCAGGACTGAATGATTTCAAACACGTCTCCTAGAATGAAAAAAGTCAGACTTCCTCAAAGCATTACTATCCCCCTCCTTCCTCCCCTCTGCGTCTCTCCAGCCCAAACCCCCAAGGACAGCTAAGGGCTGCAGGCGGCATACTGCCTCGGCCCTGCGAGCCCAGACCAGGGGAAAGGGAAGACTGGCCATCTCGCTCACCAAAACCACAGGCCAGATTTTATATTCTCCTTTTGATCAACTGCACGATCATTTCCGAAAAAAAGATCATTCTCATTTCCAAGAGCCCCTTTGGAACAGAGGACAGGCCTTGAAAGGTTACAGGAAACTTTTCCAAAGAGATGGAGCTTCCAACAGGGAAGTAGAAACCGCAATGCCCTTTGAGAAAAGGTCTCAAAACGAAACAAATAGGCACGAGCAGCACTGAAGGTTGATTCCATGTGGGGAGAGCTCTCCTCAGCCAGAGAGGGGTGCCCAAGCCAATCGGAACCCCATGACCTACTGAGACTGACCTACCGCAAGCTCTGCAACCCCGCAAAAGCATGCAGACCCGTGGCCCAGGGGAGGCGCGATCTGCTCTAGGCAAGCAGGAAAGGAGGCTGGGTCTTCACTTCATTAGAGAGGGAACACAGAGAGCTAAGGAGGTGGCAACTGAAAGTTGGGAAATCACATGTAAAAAGCAGATGGAGACGGAAAGGGGAGCAGGAGAAGGGAAGCAGGGCTGAGCCACTGGATGGGGGTCCACAGCAGGCTGAGCATGGGGCTCTGCGTGCAGGGTCTGTGACACAGTGACACTGTGGGGGTGACAACGTGAGTTCTGTGGGGGCTGCGAGACAGGGGGTGGGGGGGGTAACAGCTCATCACACCCCAGTGTACTGGCAGCTTTGCCTTGGATCTTCTAGCAAATACTTGCCAATAGCTCAGATGAAAAGCTAATCTCTTAATTAAAAAGGAAGAAAAGTAAAGAAACATCCATTTCGAGATGGAAACTAGAACAGCCAAGTCTAACAAACAGAGGGCAGGGGGTATGCGTCAGAGAGAGAAGAAAGGCCCCAGGTTTTGGGGAAAGGGTCAGGGAGAAATAAAAAAAAAAAGGTCTGGCTTCATTTCTGAGAAATGCCCCTTCTCCCTGGCCCCCTCTGAAATCAAGAGAATTTCTTTAGGGAATTGTTAAGAAAGGGAACAGACAACCAAACTAAATTCAGAGGGAAGCCAAGAGAATTCAGTGTCTTGGCTGCCATTCAGCAAAACAGACAAACATTGAGTAAACGGCACAGAGAAAAGAGAGCACACATGATTACCCCTCAACGCTCATTCTTGAGACCCTCTCCCTTCTCCGCTCAGGCCCAACTGCCCACACAGTCCCTGTTCTAACGCCAGGCCAGGCTGACTTCACCTCTCCAGAGTTTTCCAGTAGCCCACATTCCCATCAGCTCTGAGCCACCTGGTTCCTCCCCTATGCCAAGGTATTGGCATGTCCTTCAGGGCAAAACGGCCCAGCGTCTTATCTGCCTTCACCCCAGTTTACCTCCACTTCAGCTGGGTGAGCCCTGAAGTCCGCCTTCAGGTATTTCAACATAAACAGCCTGTTGCTGAACGGGTTTACAATAGGGTATTTCAAGCCGTTTTTCCTACAGGAAGATCCAGGTTCTCAGCTTCAGCGACTTTCCAGTCACAATAGCTTTGCTTCTTTTTTTTAGATTTATTTATTTATGCTCACAAGAGCTGGAGGATAGAGGCACAGAGGTGAGAGGAGTCACCAGAGACAGAGTGGGGAGCGGAGAAGAACAGACTGACTGAAATACACTGCTGAGGGGAGCAGTGGGCTGAGGCAGGAGAGGTCTGCTGTGCCACGTGGGTCCCCTCCCTGGTCGGGATCAAACTGGAGCTGCAGCAGTTCTGCGGATGCTTCACAGTACAGTGCTCAACCCTCTCACCACCAGGGAGGCCCCAGCTTCACTTCTTAAAGCATACGGATATTTCCTGAGAGCCAGAGTCAGCATTTCAGTAAAAGTTCACTCAGCAACAGGCTGGTAAACCTAACTATAACCAGATTAAATGATTTAAAAGTCTCTCTAGTTACACATGCCCCAAATAGAAAAGGAAACACAGAATAGCTGAGTTATAAGCAAACACATATTGAATCGAAAGAAGAACAGTTCTTGCCCAGAGGCAGCTGTCAAAGCCAGATGGCAGAGGATGGTCTTTCTGTACAGGTGAAGGCTGCCCCCAAGCCTGTTAGCCAAGTTTGCAAAAGTGTCACCTGGACACACTGTTCTGAATTTAGGTTTCCCAATGGACCTTTGCTGCAAACTTCCACTTCAACCCCAAGACCACCACACCAGATCTTATTAGCATAAGACGAGCTAATCACCAAAACAAGACACACACTCCATAGGCGCCTTTCCTGAGGTCTTTCCCAGTCCAACAGAATCATCTTAAGAGCAGCAACTTTCACACAAGAGTCTAAAAAATCCTGGGAAGAAAAAAAAAAAAAAGCCAGGCTGTGAGGCCAGGCTGTGGGGCTATGTTCTAAAGGGGCTTGTTAGAACAGGAGTTACTCACCCACCCCAAGACTATCCAGCTTAACAGACCTTGAGAAGGCCAGGATGTGGCATTTCCAACCAGTTCCCAGGTGCGCCTGATGCTACTCGTCAGGGGAGTGTACTTTGAGTCCACTGACCTAGACCATTCAAATAATCCCAGATTCAGAGTGGGGAGACCCAAAACACTGTCATTAACCATGTCTCCAAACAATGCTTTGAGGGTCAAGGGGACAATCACCTCTCTTAGTAGCAGTGAAACTATCAGTGGAGTGCCAAGCCCCAAACCAGGATCCACATAAACCCTTTAACCTAATTATTAAATTCTAAATGAACTGGGCAATGCCTGGGCCACATGAATGGCAGAATTGCACTGACCATGATAATAATAGTACCATTATTAAAATTAATGAACCATAATAATCTTGACCAAACCCTCAAGAGTGAGTGACCAACACAGAAAGATCACTTACAGAATCCATTTGAGCTCAGTTCTTGTCTCACCTCCACCCCCACCACCCCCCTTAATGGGGGAGGAAAAAAAAAAGAGAATTTAACCAGCTGTCTGGGAGAAGGCAGCAGTAATTTCTGGAATCTCTTATCTTCCTCTACCACCCTCAACACAGACCCTCAAGAAACTCAGTAAATCAAAGATACACATTCAGAGCCCTGGCAGACTGGGGATCTCCTCCCACTCTACCTCCCAGCCAGAGCCCGGAGTCGTGGCCTGTGGGCAGTACCTCACCCTTGCCTCAGATCCGTGGGTTGTGGCGAGGAACCAGAAAGAACACGCTGAGCAGCGGCCCTCAGACCCCTGCGTTGCAGGAAGACCCCAGCAGGAACGCGCTCGAAGAGTCGTGAAAAACACTGTCCAGAAAAGCAGCACATCGGCAAGCGGCGTGCGGGGGCAGATGCTCGAGGCGGCACCTTCAGCTCGGGGGTTTCCCACCCGAGTGTTGTGATACGAGCAGTGGCAGGGGTCCGGCCACAGCGAAATGCCCAAAGAGAATCAAATCGAGGCCAAGAGAAGAACGCTTTAAATAATTCTGAGGTGGGCACCTCGGCTGCGGGCGATGGATGGTCATGGAGGAGGAATGACTCTTGACTCCAGGCTGATTCTCAGGGCAGGGGCTGCTGCATCCAGGACTCCAAAAAAGCAACACAACAGACAGTTTCCACAAACCTCGGCAACGCTTACTCTTGAATCTCTCCCCTTCCATTGCCCTCCTTAAAACACTAGAATTTTATCAGTTCCTGAGTCTCAGAGGATGAATGTGTTTAGAGCAGAGGGAAACCCTGGGGTTGTAGGGTCCATCCATCCAAGCAGGAAAGGATCAAATAAGATGTCAGCCTGGTGGGACCAGGAAGCCAAAGGTCTGAAGGGCTGTCAAGGACAGAGAGGAGGCAAGTTCTAGGTAGAGCCGTCAAGTAAGGTGGGGAGGGTAGCAAAGCAACTGTAAATGTTGCTGTATTTTTATACCAGCTACAGAAAGCAAAGCTCCATGAACTCTTCTCTGGTGCCGATGCATGGCCTGCAGGATAAAATGCTGAGAAACTGCTAGATAGACCTCCCTGATCTATGCCTGCTCTCTGCTCTCTCAGTCTCTCTCTCTCTCTCTCTCTCTCTCTCTCTCTCTCTCTCTCTCTCTCACACACACACACACACACAAATCTCTTATCAGGCTGCCCTCCTCACTGACTCCATATGGAAACACCACACTCACTCCAGCCTCCCGTTTTGAACCTGTGATCCCTCAGCCAGAAACAAATCTCAGCAAGTCTGGCTAACATCAACATTCAGGTCTTAGCTCCAGTTAGTTACACATGATCAGAAAACCCTTCTTAGACTATGAAAGGTGGGTCTACCCCATGCTCCCCCCAGCATCACTCCTGGTCACTTGGGCCACCTGATAGTACCTGGTTTATTAGGTATCTATATTAAAATGGATCTTCCCCACTGGAACACAAGTTCCATGAGAAGAGAGACCCCACATCACTGTCACATCATGAAACTCAAATATTTGTTGATTTGATGAATGTTGAAACACCAGACACTGTCCGATTCTTTAAATACAAGAAATCTGACTCTGTATGCAAAGGCATGGTCTTTTACATCTGAATCATAGCAAACTGGCTCATTTTTAAAAAATAATAATTAGCGCACCACTGGGGAGAAAATGCCAGTTTTTCCATAATAAATCATTAGCAAAATTCACTGAGCACCTTCAACTTCTTCCATGATTCTGACAGATAAAATCTGCCTGGTCAGGGGTGGCATTTTGACTTTTTAAAATGGAAGTTTGAAGTGATAATTTCTGGGTGGTCAGAAACTGGAATGTTCAATGTGCTCAAGACCTTCCTCCACCAGCATGATATAGATACTGCAACACATATACTATGATGCAAATCTAGTCTATATTTTTGTGGGAAATGTTCTACTTTAACATCAGCCAACTGTTCAATATTTGAAGAAAAGTGAGAATGTTTATCACACAGTATCCTTCATCAAAACTCACTGCACTTCAGGGATAGCTTATAATAGCACTGAACACACTGCCTATGTTCACACCACCTCTGTCATTTTCCCCCCAAGATTTAAAAGTAGCCAGAGAGATTGCTCTCTTATGCCAAGGCTGAATAGTCTTGCCTTGTTTGCAGAGTTGGGCCTTAGGCGTGTGATTGATCTCAGAGCCCACAAAATTGAAAGCTACCCCTGCCCTTGAAAAATGCCACTTCACAGTCCCCAAAGCAATAAAAATGAGAGAGAAGATAAACAGGTGGGACTACATCAAGATAAAAAGCTTCCGTACAGCAAGGGAAATGTTAAACAGAACAAAAAGAAACCCCACTGAATGGGAAAAAATCTTTGCGCTCCACAAAACAGACAAGGGTCTGATCACAAAGATATACAAAGAACTCAC